>NW_012193301.1:22506-55830 GCF_000504015.1 Erythranthe guttata | reverse complement strand
AGATATATATATATAAACATATATATCTATATATATATATATATATATATATATATATATATAGATATATATATATATATATATATATATATATATATATATATATATATATATATATATATATATATATATATATATATATATATATATATATATATAAAAAAGAAATTTATCAAATATTTCTAATTGTAATAATTGTTGCTATAATTAATTCATGTAGGTATACGCTTGCTAAAAGAAACTCCACTAGAGAAGCATCATAATAACAAGATCCAAGTAAGCTTCTACACACACACACACACACACACACACACACACACACACTAGTTTTAATTTTACAAAAAAAGAATTAATAATAATAATTTTGATCATTCTTTAATTAATGAATTATTCGTTGCACGTGCAGAATGACGAGATTAATGGAAAAAGGAAAGAAGAAAAAATGTCGGTAAAATCGTCACCGACGACGACGACTGAAAAACGGCAACCGGAGATGTATCCCGACATATTAGATATTGCAGGAATGGATTATTCTCAGGCAAGAAGAAAACCTCCTATACACAACTAGTTAACTAGTGTTTTCTAGTGAGAGAAAGCTTAGAAAAGCTAGAGAGATGAATCAATCAAGAAGTTTGTCTTAAGGGATATAGACAGGCGTACATATATATATAATTAGACACCAATCATATATTTATATATATGTTTTTTTTTTTTTTTGCAATTTTTAAGGATTAATTGTATTAGAATAGTAAGATTTTGTTTTGTAGACTTAAGCTTCTTGTTTTCCCAGTTTTCATGTGCTCTATAATATTTTAATTTGGTCCAAGTACAAAATATTATAATAATATTTTTCAACTCCATGAAAAAAGTGTGCAGATTGTTCTCTCTCAAGATATTTTAGTATAATATATTTTGTTGTTATTAATTAATCATTTACATATGATCGATCACATGCATATGGATAAAAATTAAAATTTAAAAATTAAAAAAAAAAAAATAGATATTAGATATGGTGAAATGCATCAAATAACATATTGTTGTAAAATTTACACGCAAGATCATCACACACCTAAATATGTGAATGTGTGTAAAATATATATACATGTATATATTTGGATACTATGTAGTGAAACTCATTGGTGTCTACATAGAATTAATAAAATAAATCAACATAATTGTAAACTTTATTTATATAAGGTTTGGTTCCTAATCTCTCTCGTTTGGTTCGAAAGATTTTATTTGATATTTAGTTAGTTCAATAACTTTTTGGGTCAACATGTGATTTTGCAAATAGGTTTTTTTGCATCAAAAGGCGAAATCCCTCGCCCCAGGGCCCCCATCCCTTGGCCCGACAAGGATATGTAATATATATATATATATATATATATATATATATATATATATATATATATATAGAGGATATATATAAATTAAATGTTCTACATCTTGCAAATAAAAGAAAATAGTGAATTTGGTAGATAAGTCCTTTTCTTTCTTTCTTATTTTTTAAAATTTATTTTTCATTCAATGTGAGCTATAAGATCCTTGCAATAAAGGCGAAATTTCTGCACTATTTTTGCATAATATATTAATTAAAAGGGTAAATTATGAAAAACTCCATGAACTTAGACTAAATAACGAAAAATACCTCCACCTATCCGTAATAACCAAAACCCCCCTCTGATTAACTGTTGATTGAGTTTTTTAACAGAAAATGTGTCCAATCTATTATAACTTCTGTTAAATAGGTGAAGAATAAAAGAAAGCATATGTAATTGTTTGTAAAGTCTATTCCCTGAAATAAATAATAAAAAATATCCGTGAAATGTCACACTGTAAGAGGTTGTCACAGGAATCGAGCTATGAAAGAGAAAGAGGTTATTAAGTCATGTGATTCGGTCAGTTGGTGCCGCCACTTTTTAGCAGCTTATAAATCTGCACAAATTCGCCCAAATTCGAGGATGCGAGATATACACCCTAGTGTTTGGAAACCAACCCCTAGTAATGTGGTTAAATTAAATTTTGATGCTGCATTTCCAAATGGGGAAAGTTTCTTTTCGGTGGTAATGGTTGCTCGGGATAGTTATGGTTCTTGTCTTGGTTGGAAAGTAACACGCATACAGGGAAATCTTCAACCTGTGGAAAGAGAAGCATTGGCGGCGTTGAAGACGATCTCTATCGCCAAATCGATGGGCTTAACTAATATTATACTTGAAGGCGGTTGCCTCGAAGTGATAAATGCACTCAATAGCAGGGAGTGTGAATTCTCATCGTTCGGAGCGTTTGTGGAGGAATGCCTCAACATTGGTGAAAGTTTTGATTCTTGTTCGTTTAATTTTGTTAAGAGACATGGAAACTTGTTAGCTCACTGTATTGCTCAAATTTCATGTACTGTTTCTATGGAGGGTATTGAACTTCCGTTGCATTTAGCGAATATCGTTTAATTAAATTCCCTTTTACTGTCAAAAAAAAAAAGAGGTTGGTGTAAGACGAAAACCATATCTCGGGGATTTTTTGTAATTAGGAATAGGTGGGGGTGCTTTTTGTTATTAGCCTAAATCCAAAGGGTTTTCATAATTTACCCTAATTAAAATGATGATATTTCATGTGAAAAAATCTTCAGATATATAGATATCTATATAATAATATGAGATGATAAGAACACAACCGTAGGGGAAATGATTTTAAAGACAAGCATGTTCCACATAATTTATTGCATATGCAATTGCCCCCCCTGCACTCACTAATTAGTCCTTCTGACACTATTTTGTTTTCAATTTGGCCCTTTTTGTTTGGGTCAATTGAGTTGTGACTGAACCTACCTCAATTTGCGGTGCACCGCAAAACATGTTGTTACTACTTCCTCTTGTGGCCAAAAGGGTCATTTTCGTCATTTCCGATTACAAATTGGGGAAATACGGGAGGGAGCAGGATTTGAACCCCAGACATTGACTCTAATAGTAGATACTAGCTACGAATTCTCCTAACGAGGGTCGGTCGTTTGTGTTTACTAATTTGAATTTATTCATCTGGGATGAGAATTGAAGCGGAATTTCTAAGTATTGCGGATTCCGATTTGATTCTTTTGATTTGAAACAAGGAAAAAAATGATTTCCATTTCTTTGATTATTTCATCGCGGATTCCGATTTTTTAATAATTTTCTAAATATTCCAAAAATTATATATATAAATTATAACATCAATAATAGTATTATTTTTATGAGTATTATACGAATTTTGAATTTTCGATGGTATTTTTTTTGTAGCTTGGAATTATGTTTCTTTAGTTAGTGTTCTTATATAATATAGTAAAGAAGCCCAATAAATTAATTCCATATGAGGGCCGAGAATGAAAACCCAGAAGCCTTAAGAAAAACAATTAACGAAGCCCATTAACGTATTTATAAAATCAGATAAACATAAGAACCAAGTATCCAAAGAAGCCCACTAAATAAATCAAAAAATCATTTATTAAAAGGAAAAAAGTCGAAAAAACGACGAAATAGTTGCAACTTCGATGTACCAGAAAGAGCGAGTAGGAGCGAACGAGAGAGAGAGAGAGAGATAACACGATGAATGAAGGTCAAATCAGTTAAAAGTTTTGATTTTGGAATAATTTTTTTTTTTTTTGTTTCGAATTCCGAAATTTCGGTTTCCGATTTTCTCTTCTGCTTTTTTCGACTAAATGTACATGAGATTCCGATTTGTGTTTTAATTTTAATTTGCAAAAATAATTTTGCTCATAATATCAACATTATTGTTAACTGACACTAGAGGGTTAATTAATTTTTTTTTTCTATTTTCTTTTTTGTAAATTTTTTTCCTTCGAAATCACTAATTACGATATGACACGTGTCTAATTTTCACCTGAAACAATTAGTAGTCGTCTTACCAAATACGTTTTTTTAAGGGAATCATACCAAATAATTTATATATAATAAATAAAAATACGAAAATATTATGTATAATAATAATCATGAATTTAAGGTCAATATTGACAGATACAAAGGTAATGTTTCGCATTATTTATTTAATTTAATTGTGAATAATAAAAAGAAAAAAGCATTTCACATTCATATGACAAGTACTTTTCGTTTTCGCTTGTTTTAAAAATAAAAAAATAAAAAATAATAATAAAAAAATGATAATACACAGACCTCTCACCTTTCAGCCGTGTCTTTACACACACAAACACACAGCCCTCCATTTTTAATTATCGCCATTTTTCTTCACCTTCGTTCCTCAACCATTGCCATACACAACAAAGGGTTCGATATATATATACATACATACATATATATATATGTACAGATAGCAATCCCTATTTCTTCTCTTTCTCTGTTCGGAGAAGAGAAAAGGAGGAGAATCATCATCGGAAAATGGGCTCGGGCATCAGCCGGACGACGGTCTCCGACCCTTCTCGTCAACGCCGCCGCCCCACGATCAGGCGGAGTATCTCCTCTTATCTCTTCTGCGGTGCTTCCTCATCTCGCGAGGTGTGTTTTGATTGTTATGAAATTAGGATCCTCGATTTCATTGTTTTCCCCCCTTTTCCGTTTCTCCGGTGTTTGATTTAGGGCTGATTTTTTTTTTATTATTGAGGAATTATCAATTTTTGAAAGTTTTGATTGATTGCGCCACCGTTGGATTTTTGAATGATGGGATTTTGGGGGTGAAGGATGTTTTAATTATGTAACTATTGGTGCTGGGAAAGAAGAAGAAACTAGTCAGGGGAATATTGTTATGTATTAAGTAGAAAAATGATATGATATGGAGATCGATTTCGAGTTTCTGAAACGGTTTAGAATTTATATGGGTGGATTATGTGATCGTAATGTGAATTTAAATATTTGAAACATAAGGTTATTGATTGCGTAAATCGTCATTTTTTCCGATTGATGTGATTTTGCACAGGAAGAATTTTGACGATCGGTGCTGATAATCTTTTTCCCTTCGAGTTCTTGAAGTGGAATAAATGCAAAATATGTCCGTTGTGTTACTAAATAAAACCAATAGCGTCGTCCAGCATGTGTTTGAAGTAGCTAAGAAATCATTACATTTACTAAATCGTAATGTATCGAGCTTATTGTGAAAGAAGGGCCGTTGATTAAATATTTGGTAACGCATATTTGACAGGGCGAACACTATGACTATTGTAATGTATTCGTCTAACTTGAGTTGATTTTAGAGTCAGTTGGCCTTGTGTGCTCTTATAGCACATTAGCAAATATAACTGCATCAAAGCACCGATGTCATAGAAAAATTAATGGCAACTTTTTTCTTTGTATTTCTCTTTTTTTAAGATAATCCCGATAGGAAATTTCTCTGTTATCTTGAATAGAAAGGGCTAATCTTTATTCCTTGTTCTTACTGCATTTGGCAAGAATAAATGTTATCAGGTGTTAATCTGTGTTGTCATTTTCTTTTATGTAGATGGACGATTATCCAGCGGAATTACTGGTAAATTCTGCAGAACGCGCCCGTCAACAGAAATTAAAATTCCGAAGAAAAAAGTCCAATTTGTCCAATAACAATGGGGATAATCGGATCAGCACTAAACCTGAAAGTGTGGTCTCATCTGCGAGAGGTTTGTCTGCTAATGAGAATCCAGCTCCTGAATCTGGTGCAAGCAATCTCGAGCCTGGTAATAAAGGAAAATGGTTGTTTGATAGTAGGGAGTTAGTTGCTCCAGTTCATAACTCCAGAGGTAACGAAACTGCTAGTACTTCCTATGCACATCAACCATCGCCACATGGCGTTTCTTCGAATGAAATGCCCAGTGGTGAAGGGCACAATAATTCCAGCACCGTGTATCGCAATGGTCTTCGAGAATCTTTGTTGGACGAAGTTTCGGTCGAAAACAATGTCTCGGAAGAAGTCGATTTCTCTAATTCCGAGTTTGGGTCGTCTTCTTTTGTTTCCGATTCACCTGGAGATTATCACTTGCGTAGAGACGACGCCGTTCATGAGGAAACACCTTCGGGTTTAGGGTTTGTAGTGTCGGAGAGGGATCAAAGCAGACAAGATGGGAGCCTTCTGCATGTCGATGTGGTGAGTATATCCTCGAACGGTTTACTCACTAATTCTGCTGACATAAGCAGCCGTGAGGCAAGAAGGAACAGTAGGAGATTATTTTGGGATGCGTTCTCGAGACGCAGTTCGAGGAGGGATTCAAGAACCCTTTTGTTTTCGCCCGGCGATTCTGATCATTTGAGATCCCATGAAAGATGGCTTCTTGATTTTAGCGGTGGTTTCCTTAATAATGACGAGAATGGAGGAGATTTAAGATCTCACGACAGTAGAACTCCAAGCAGTGAGCAAAGATGGAATTCAAGATCTGAGGTACAACTCTTTTTTTTTTTTTTTTTTTTTTTTTTTTTTTTTTTTTTTACGGTTTTTATTATTGCATTTGCGTGGCCAGTAATTAATTATTCATTGTATATAGATATGGGGAAGACTTCGAGGGAGTATTGATTCAACCGACCATACATCTACAGTCTGTCCGACGGGATTACATAGTGATGGCTCATGCTCGTGCCAGACAAGTTCATCGGTTGAGGAATCGGGCGCACGTGCTGGCATTTCTAGAATAGTCATGCTGGCTGAAGCATTGTTTGAGGTATTTTTCTTGATAGTCGGCGTAAAATAATTTGACTTTGCTGAAAGTTACAAGAGAAATCGAGTAACCAATGTTGATTACAAAGCATGATTTGTCTCAAATTTCTTGCCCATTTTGCCACGAGTAAGAAAATCATGATCAAGATTCTTAAAAGCACCGAGTCCAGTGATTTGCTTTTTAATGCGTAAGAAAATTAATGTTCAAGACCCTTAAAAACACGACTGAAATTCATGGTTTTTTCCTGCCTCTATATATAAGCAGTTTTCGTCCTTTTTGAGTAATCGTGAGTTTTGGTATATTGTTAATACATTGCTTATTCAGGTACTCGATCAAATTCATCAACAGCCCATGTCACTTTCCTTGTCTATGGTCTCACTTCCAGCTCCAGAATCAGTTGTTGACTCTTTTCCAGTGAAGACTCACGGTCAGACAGAAACATCGGAAACTGCAAGTGATGTTTCACAGTACGTTTTCTCCTGCCTTCTTTAATTGGAAAAAAAACTTCTCGTACTGCGGCGAACTTTTTTTTCTCTCCAACTACATAAAAGAGTGAATACTTAAGTAGATGCATGAACTATATGTCGGAAGTTAAAAAAACGAATAGAAACGTTCTTGGATAAAACTGGCTAACGAGTGGAAACATCCGGGTTTTTAGCTGGCTAATCAAGAAATTGTGAGTGCAGGTGTTACATTTGTCTGGCTGAGTACGAGGATGGAGATAAAATACGAATTCTCCCATGCCACCATGAGTTTCACATGTCGTGTGTGGATAAGTGGCTTAAAGAGATACACGGGTACGTAACTATAGATAAATTCACTATACACATATATTTATTATGTATGTGTGTGTTTCCAATTGTAGTTAATATCTGGTTCTCGTCTGGTGTTTCAGTGTGTGCCCACTCTGCAGGGGAGACGTACGCGAGGGTTTCACCGAAGGCTCTACTTCAAACTAAAGATTGTCTTCAGTTGGTTAATTTTTGTATATAACTATTTGATTGAAAGAGTTGTATTTTTAATGGAATAAATTATATCATTTATTCAAGAAAAATTGCCCCCACTCCACTCTCACCATTTCGTGTTGAACACCCGAATCTCGATTCCGTAGGGAAATTAATTGGTGGATGCTGCAAGGAAAGAGAGAGGAAAAAAGAAAAGAACTATATACCTATATTGTGTTATGAACAATCACAAGTGTAATTGCTTTCCAGCCTTTGCTCCAAATTCATGTTTGTTTTTTTCTTCACATAAATATATACATAGATTAGGGAAAATTGCTCGTACGATTTAGCATTTCCGCCTTTGATGGGGATTTTCACTTTTCCGTTTCTCGGTCCCCCAAAGTGGCGATGAGATATTAGGTTTATTTACGCATGTTTGTAACTTAGGCTCTTGTTTACAGTGATAAACATGAAACTGCGATAAAACAGACATTTGTGTTCGTTCCTAGGTAATTCTTGTGTCGACCTCCTGTTTATTATGTCTGGTTTTGATATCCAATGCAATTTGTAAAGAAAAATCAGAGTACTGAAATTAAAACGGTACAAGATAACAAAATAAATTAATTCATCACATGTACAAATTCAATCCGAGGTTAATAATATAACATCCTCAGATTTTGCTAGAGTTCTGACCATTCTTTAAGGAAGAGAATGCTGGTTGTTCGCGGTTCTTACAGTACAGATTTGGATCCGAGTTTTCATAATCGAATGTTTTGTGCTTCTGCTTACCTGCTTTACTTCGCGAATTTCCCGTTTCTCTCATGTGGTACTCGAATTCTTTCCTAACAACATCTAAGACAATGTCGCCGTATTCATCGCACCATGATCTGAAATTGTCCAAAAAAGAACAAGAGCTATATTCAAGCATCTTTCTCTGATACATGTCGTTTCCGGACTTTATTTTCTTGCATGAAAAGAAAATTATATATTTGAAGTTCTTACTTGGGAAAATACTTATTCAGGTCTGCTTTGTCAACTGGAATCCTAGTTGAGATAGTCTCGATTTCATCATCCCTGTGTAAAATAAATTACACGTCTGCTTAATACATCATGTTTATCGTGACAAAAAGCTCAACCATGATACATTAATTATACAACTCCGACAAGGAACGCTTACGTTAGATTAACATTTGGACTTTTCGCACCGAGTTCTGTTTGGATTCGCGATAGCTCCTCCTTTATTCTCTCTCCCAAAACCTACAAAAAAAAAAAATTCACGAAGACAATGAAAAACATAAGCACCAATTAAACATACCGAGAAATTTAAGGAAGTTAATGCGTAAAATTCTTGACCTTATCGACAAAGAAATCAGTTGGAGCGCCATTCGGATGCAATTTCCTCTTGATTTGCTTTGTATCCGGCCCTTCTCCGATAGGGTTGGAAACAAGCTTGCCTTCATAATGATAACTTGCTTCATCCCGTTTCTCATTGATAGACAATTCATCTCTCTCGTACTCTGAATCAATTTTCGTCCATTTCTTAAATCCATCAAATATCGACACTATCTTCCCTATCTTGCCTTTTTCTCTCTCATCAAGAACCGTAACATTATCGTTACCAAAACTACCACGTTTCTCTTGCTCTCTTTGAAAAATTGTCCTAAACGGTTTCCGTTTCGTCTTGTCACTACCAAGACTTTGCTTCTCATCCAAGCTCTCGACCATGAGAATGGACTTCGACCCGTTTTCTTTATCATCATTTAAGCCACCGTTCCAGAAAGGGTTTTCTGTCGAATACTCGAGCTCACTTCTTTTAATACTAGTGTCTACTTTCCGATCTTTTTTCCGAAGAATTTCGTCGCCCTCGTTATTTACATTAGTCTCCTTCAACTTTCCATTCTTAAGCGGTGACGCGAAACCGAAAGCTGATACAGCACCCTTCATTTTTTTGATTGTTGAACTACCTTTCTTGTTGTTCTTTGAGGCTAAAATCTCTCGGTTAATCGAGCTTTTGTCATCCTTCAAATCGATTACAGACCATTCTTCGGTTGAAGTCTCTTTTTGTGCCCCGAGTATTACATCTCTTGCATCGATCTCGGCTCCTTGAACTGCAAGCCTCTGTAATAAGGGCCTCTTCGATGCATGATACTCTTCTTCGGAAATGCATTTCGCGTAGAGTAACTCCTAAAAAGGCGGAAAAAAGAAAAACCCACCAAAATTAAAAGCTAATTTCAATGTTAGACCATAATTCCGAGTTTCCGATAAAACCCGCCAATTAAAAACATATTAAATCCTACTAACAAGCTAACTTATAAGTACTTTTCTAAGCTTATAAGTGACTTTTTTTTTTTCTTGAAAACCTAAGCTTATAAGTGACTGATACACTAACTTAACCAAAATGGAAAAAGAAATAATTGACTATGGAATAATTTCAGCTACGGAATTCACAAACCACATCGAAGAAAAAAAATCGAAAACGAGTTAACTCAGCTCAGCCACTCACCTTCAGAAAGATCAGCTTATCCCTTAATATCGGGGCCGGCTCGTGATCGAGGGGCGACGCAATTAGGGTTTCGAGGAGGTGTATTCTGAAAGCAGAGACCTCGTTTTCGAGAACAATACCTTCTTTACAGAGGCCCGTCAAATTAAGAATCTTGTGGAAAGAATCCTGCTGCCATTTCAGATTATCAGACTGCTTATCCGACAAATATTGATCCGAATCGGAAATCGGTGGGGGCCGCCGCCTCTTCTTGAAGGAGAACGGCAGAACGTTCCTGCAAATTGAGGTGATCGAGTCCTGCAGTGACGTGTAGTTTGCGGGTGTGTACGTGTACACCATTTTTTAATCGAAACCCTTTTCTTTGTCTTGATTTTGGGAATTTTTTTTTTTTTTGTCGGAGATTTTGATTCAGCTCCAGTTTATGAGGAGGGAAGGGTTTTGGTATAAGAAATTTTTGAATTTGTGAGGTGTGATTGGAACTAGCCGTTGAGTTTTTAAAATGTTGAGTTCGAGAAAACGACGGCGTTTCGAGCTTTTCCTTTTTTCGGGCCGATGTTTCATTTCGGGCCTGCTAATGTTGGGCCTGGGCCTCCAAATTAACATCGTTTGAATACTGTATTTTAGTTGGGGAAAAGGTAAATAAAATAAAAAATAAAAAATAAAAAAAATAAAAATTATATCACGTGATAAAGTAAGGAATACTTTAATTAAAACATTTTTTTAATAAAATATTTATTACTTCATATTAATTCACTCTTATGTAGTGTTTGCAAATAATTATTTATAACCAGAAGTTTGTGATTGTGAGTTAAGTCAGTTTTAAGTGTTTATTTCTAAAAGTTGTGAGTGTTTGCAAATATTCCGAAAAATGAACTTAAATAGAAAAAACAGAGCTAGTGGTGCTTTAAAAAAAATAGCTTAAAGCAGATTATTCTAAGAGAAGCAAAAGCAAAAATTGATTTTGCACACACCTGAAAACAGATTATGAGCAAAAGAACACTCATAATCACTTTCAAAAAGTTTTTGCAAACACCACCTAAGTCTTAACACGTTCTGTCATATCATATGGATCCAATTATTCATTTTGTATTTATACAAAATTATTCGTGTAAGATCTACATCTTCAAGACCTCCTCTTGAATGTGTTTCTTTAGGTCGTTGGAAAAATGACCTAACACCGGAGTTTTCGATCAGCGACGACGATTGTGCCGATTGCATTCGTTTATATAGAGCTCATATTCAATACTCCCTAGACCTTCGAGTCCAATGCTTCTGCCCAGCGAACTTGTTTTTCGCCTATCTGAAGCCCAAATTCAAGAGTTCTGCCCAAAACTTGCCAAACGGAGCCCCATCGAAGATTTTATTATCGTGAATTATTGGTAAAATTTATTGTATCCATCAATCAATGATGGAAATCTTGACACTTCTTACTCTATCCAAGAAAAGCGCACACACACACACACATATATATATATATATATATATATATATATATATATATATATATATATATATATATATATATATATATATATTATTGTGATTAAAAGTAACAAAGAAGGGAATGACCAATCATGCAATATAGATACACAAGAATTTGGTCCCACTTAGAAGACAAGAAATTGTGAATTATTACATGGTGGGAACCTTAAAAGATAGAATTTCCACAGCTTTAAAGCAACTAATACCACTTGTTTTGATTCAACAACTTGTGAAGAAGACAAACTTGTGTCGATTTTTTAATAACATTGATGAATAATAATGGTAATGGAGATCTTTTCCCTATCTTAGATAATTAATTTAATAATATTTTTAAGTGTTCGTGTAATTATTAAAATACGTCGAGTTGTTCGTCGAATCGTAAAAAGTAAAAATTAGAGCGAAATAAGAAGAGAAAAAAATGCTATGTCTGCAAAGTTATTGCATTTAAAACTGAAACATGGCGACCGAGGAGGAGCGACAACATGCGACACTTGAAATTACAATTTTGCCATCGAGACGTCTTTCTTATATTATTTATTTATTGATATATTTAATTAAATTATTTTGAAGAAGGGATTTCCATTCTACAACAAGGGCAGTGAGCATTGGCCTCCAACCACGGCATCAAGCAGTTGGTGTGGAACCTATGCCCGCACGGCACCTGCATTAGGGTTCCGCCGCCGCCCGCCTTGACGAACTGCTCCAAGCACACCGCACACTCGTCTTGCTCCGACGATTTCCAGCTCATTTTCAACCAATTCAACCTCTTCGATCCACTTCTCTTCAATTTATTAGGAAGTACTTGATTATCATCTTGCAAATTCGTCGGCGGCCTATTATTAATCGAAGATCGAGTCGGCCTCTCTTGCTCATGATCTGTATTCGTACTTCTGAATTGATCTATCCTGTTAATTAATAAATCAAAGAAAATTATTTTAATCATCACCAAATTCAAATTGTAGACATATTTTACGCTTGTTATATTTGAAATTTAATTAAACCAATTTATTATTATTTACATGATTCAATGATCCAAACAGAGGCACAAATTAAAATGCTTTATTTTTATAATCATATATGATCAGTAAATATATAATATAAGAACACACAAAAACACAGACACACCTGTGGGTGTGTGGTAAATGAAGCCTGAGATCCAACCTCTTCTTGGCTTGTATAGCAGCTGCACTAAGCCTGCTATCGTCATCACACAATCCCTGCTGCCTTATTAATGAACTCCTCTGCTCATCATTTTTAATAATTAAAATTCATTAAATCAATTTACACACACACACACACACACACACACACACACACACACACACACACACACATGTGTATATAATTAATATATACCGTGGCGGAAGAATTAGAATGAAAGTGATGGGTGGTGGTTGTGTAAGAGCGCCAGGTGGAATAAGTACTGGAAGACAGCTCATGAGAGGTGAAATTACTGCTGTTGTGGAATCTTCTTCTTCTTGCAGATTCAACTCCAGGTAGCATACCCGCCATTGATGAATACCACAGATTCAGACAGTGCTACTGATATCATCCCATAAAAAAGACTTGTCTTTTTTTTTTTCTTCCCTAGTATCTGGTACTTTCGAGGAAAATTCCAAGCCAGGCAGAAAAAAAGGCTGTCACAATAGTTACTATAATGATTTTTTTATTATTTATTTATTTCTTTATGGTAGCAGAAAATTGTTTGATAAATGAGTATGGTAGAATATTGGAAGCAAATGGAGAAATGACGAAGGTAGGCAGGTGGGAAAGCTGGGTCCCACCCTCCATGATTTTGATGGTTGTCTTTCTTTTTTATTAGTTTTTTCTTTTTTTTTTTTTGGGAAAAATATTTATATATATACATTATAAGTAAAAAAAAAATTAAATTTTGTCAGTAGTGAAATATAGTAATTAAACGATATCATATTTAATATATATTAACTAACATTTTAGTAACAAAAAAAATTATAGAAAAAAAAATGAATTTATATTGTGATAAACGAAAAAAATAAATATCCAGAGAGATTTTTTTTGAATAATTATATATTTTTGGTAAATATAAGAAAATTCTGGGTTCTCTAACAGTTAACTAAAGTATAGGGGTGTAATTGTATAGTTCACTCGAAGTAAACAGGCCTCTACAGTCTACAGTATACAAAAGAAAATTATATATTTATGAGAATATTCGTTTTTTCAAATTAAAAATACAAACTCATTCATATAGTAAATTTGTGGGAGAAAAAGTTTATTAAAAAGTAAAATTAATTTGGTTTCATGAACTTGATTTCAATGTTCTTGATGGCCTCGATCTCCAAATTATAGCAGTCGGGTCGGGACATAATTGATAAGGAATCTTCGTCGGAGGAACTTCAGGTACGCTGCAGCACCGTTTTCGACAATCGAATTAATTGTAATAATTTTAATTAGCAGCATATTTGAACTAAAACGATATGAACGCGGTTTACTTACCTAAGTACAGATACTTCAATTTGTGAGAAATCCATCGTAGTCGAAACCGAAATAGTTCTCGATGCCACCACGCTAGTAGTTGGCTCCTTAATTGCAAGAACCTTACAATTAATATTCCTCGTACTATTGTTTTGGAGATTTATCAACCTGCGCGGCATGAATTTTATCGAATAATATTCGGTATGCGTTAATTAATAAACATATGGTCCAGCACAATAAACAGTCGGTTTAATCAGACTTTGAAATATAACAAACAAACAAACTTCCGTGTGTTCTGTTGTCAGTTATTACGATAATACCTCCGTTCAGAACTCTCTTTTACTCCATATGTAAATACAGATATTCGTTGAACTTGTTCTTATTCGATTTAAGGCAATAGAAACAGGTTAACGAAAGTGACTGTTAACTAAAAACTAGCTTTTCTTACGCTATAACAAACGTATAATTAATCAAGCATAATAATAATAGAACCAATAGTTAACATTTCAGTTTTCATTAAGACGATTACCCTTGATGTAAGGTCAAATTACGAAAAAAACCCTCGTGTTTGGGTAGTTATAACCATCCATAGCTGTGTATTGTCTTACACGTCCACACTTAGGGTGTCAAATCTACCTCCTGAAAGAGGGGGGTTTTCGTAAGACAATACATAGTTGAGGGAGTGGTTGTAATTACCTGAACAAGAGGGGTTTTTCCGTAATTTGACTTTATTAATCAACTTACATCAGCAGTTATTATACTAATAAGTAATAAACGTTTCATTAAGAAAGAAAGAAGAATAAAAGAATATGCTCAAAACTGACTAATAGAATGAATGAATAAATACACAAACAATAAAGGACAAACAAGAAAGAGCTTGCAGTCTGCAGAAATTGGGGTCTTTTTTTATTTTATTATTTTTAAATGAATGCTGACTGTTGACTGACCATATATGATGTAACACTCATAATTAATTAATTAATTAACCAATTAATTAATTAATTAAATTAAAGTAGGAGTAAATTGTAACAAAATGAAACATCTGTTGGTACACGAGTTCCTAGGGCTAGTTTGTGAAAATTTTGAAGGTTAAATTACGAAAAATCTATGAACTTAGGCTAAATAACGAAAAACACTCCACCTATTCGTAATAATCAAAATTTCCCTTTGATTAACTGTTGATCGAGTTTTTGTAATTTAATCTAAGTTTAGGGGTTTTCGTAATTTACCCAAATGGAATTTATGAGATGAATTTGCGCTAATTAAAAAATTAAAACATAAATTAAGAATAAAAAAGAGTTACCAAATGGAAAATTACCTGTAGAGGAAGCTCCGATCATGAAGCCCCAATACAAGAGTGGAGGCGCCGATCTCTCTAACGACGGCGGCAATTCTCCGTCCATCCTGGTCGCCTTCCGTCACAACAATTTCAGTCTTCGTCTGCATCCGCCAACCAATTTCAGTAACCTAGAGAGAGAAAGAAAGATATATGTATAGAGAGAGAGAGAGAGAGATTGGGCGTACGTTGGGAAAGGCGTCGCAGATATTACTGAAGGAGAGGGATAACTGGAAGCCCTTGAGGCGGAGGCGGCGGAGCTTCTTCTTATTTTTGGATGCCGCCGCCGGATATACGTGAAGGAGAGTAACAACGTCGCCGTACCGGAGAATGTTGGCGAGCGCCCATTGGAGGGCGGTTCTGGCTACCTCCACCTCTTCCACCACCACCACTATTCTCTCCATTTTAATCAATTTTGATTTGATTCCCACAGTCCACAGATTCAGAAACTGATCACCATAAAAAATAAAAAGCTATATATATATATATATTTATTTATCTCTCTAGAAATATTTCTGGCAGGGAAAATTAAATGAGTTATGGGGGTAGGGATGTGAAAATAATTGAGAATAGTGCTACTTTTTTTTTTCTGCAGAGTTAAAATACAAATGCAGAAGTTTCGTTGAAAATGGAGAAAAATGACCAAGGTAGGTATGAGGTGCCGTCCTAATTTTGATTATCTCATTCATTTTTTATATAATAAATATATATAATAAATATATATATTATGTATACATACGTATAATATAAAAAATTATCACATCTTATAATATCAATATTTGTTCAAATATATAAACAAAATTAATTTACATTGTTACAAACCAAGTAGATACATACGATTTATTGGTCGGGTTTGTCACACATTGCAATTTGATAAATCAATCAAGACTTTTGCAATGGTGTATATGTGGAACGAACACGTCTCTCGTTGAATTAATAGGACTCTTTTCATGTATACTTGACGATGTTAAAGAATGACGTTAAATTAATAGGAGACTCTTTTCACGCATACTTGACGATGTTTAAGAATGAAAGTGAAAGTCAACATAGGATATTTCGTTAAAAGATAAATGAAGGTGAAGTCCAGCCCTCTCTTAGTTATTGATCACTTTCGAAAAAGCCCGATCAACATTTTTTTTACCAATACATAAATAATCAACTCCATTTTCATGGGTTGGATAACAATTGGCAAACTGAGTTTATCGAAGGTGGTAATGGGTTGGTTGTTGGTTATTGTCGGAACCTCTTTTTTAATCAACTAAAACTCGTGTTAAATTTATATTATTTTAGAAAATCGGTCGGCCAGATGGACCGACTTTTCAAAATATTAGCAACCACTAACTAAACTAGATGAGACGGTTGCCCCATGGGCACGGCTCAGCTGCAAAGCATGAGGAGTTGTAACATAATTCGGCAGCGACAACATCCAGATATCACCTAGTAGACGAACGAGGAGGATGGTCTTCTACTCCCGGGATTAATCGAGCGAAGCTCGGACATCGAGGTTAAAGGAAAAAAGAACCTACTTGAAAAGGTTGAAATTGTCACTCGGATTTTATTTGGTTGATTGACAACTGATTGTATATCAAAATAAATGTAATAAAGAATGAGTCGATTGGCGGATAAAACCGATATGATGAACACGTGAGGTAAGAGATTCCAATCTCGTTATTCTCTTAATAATCTTATATTACATTTACAATAATATTACTATGGGTAAATTGCCTGTTACAATCTGTTTGTAAATTGCACTGTTACTTTAGCCTCCCCTCAGCAGAGCTTGATTTCTCTTTCCCTTTGCTCCTGAAATTCAATCGTTCTCGATCACTAAAACATTCACTCATAAAAAATAAAAAAATAAAAAAAAAAGTGTTCTTGAATAAAATAAAATAAAAAATTACCTTTTGATTTCTGATTTCCAGTGGGTTTGCAGCTTGTGATCCAATCTTTTCTTGGCTTCACTTGCCGCTGCATCAAGCTTCGCATCATCAAACACTCCCTTTCTTATGGAATTCCTCTCCTAATTTTGTCAACATCAACACAATTAAATTCAAAATTAATAAGCTAATTTTGGGATTTAATTTGGGGATCTTTTTTTTTTTTTCAGTACCATTGAAGAGGGTGAACCGACGATGAGTTCATTGCAATTGGATACATATAAACAGAACGACGATCGCCTGGTGGATCCGCCGCCGCCGTATCCGCCGTCGCCGCCACTGTTGTCGAGACAGCTCCGGTGAAACCTTCTTCTTCTCGCAGATTCAACTCCGGGGAGCATTCCAGCCATATTAGATCTAATGGGTAGAAAAAGCAAAACTGAATCGACGGTTGGTATTCTTTGCTAGGGAAAAAGTGATAAATGTGGGGTGGGAAAAACGCCATTGTTATAGGGTTTGTTTATGCGGCAAGAAATTGCTGCGATGTTTCGTTTTGGTGGCAGAGGAGTGAGAGAGATTTATGCAGCAGAAGCTTCGTAGGAAGATAGATGGGTTCTCGTTAAAATGATTTTTAACTTGCTCAAAATGAAACCAGAAAATGGGTAATTTGCATTTTGGACCCTCAAATTACAGATTATTGGCACAATGCACAATTAAATTAAAATAATAACAGAATGCACCCTTTAATTTGTATTTTCCTTGCAAAGTGCACCCTAGTGCAATTCTACACTTGCAGGCTAGCGATGAACAAAATTCGGGCCAGGCCCGTTCGGCCCACAGCCCGCCCCACAGCAAGCTTGTGGATTCTTTTTGGCCCAATGGCTTGAAAAATAATTCCTTGTAATTTTCATTATATTTTCTTTTCCTTCTGTAATTCTTCAATTATTTTAATTTAAAGGTGCATTGTGCCAATGAGGTGTAATTTAAGGGTACGAAATGCCAATTATCCAGCAAGAAATGGCTTAATTCCACTTTGCACCCTTGAAATATACCATTTTGGCACTTTGCACCCTCGAAAAATAATAATAGCACTTTGCACCCTCAAAACACAATAAATCATTCACAATGCACCCTCAATTGAATAATAAAGGCAATTTTTATTTTTCATTGGTGTTTTTCTTTTTGGGGTACAAAATAAAAAAAATTGTTGTTTTCTTGAACCTCAAACCTAATTTCGAGCGGACAAAGTGCGAAAAAATAAAAATTACACCGGATTATTTAAAAAAAACTACATTATCTTACAAAAGAAAAATAAAAAAAATAATCTTTTATCACTAAATTAATCGATTGTGGATCTTTTATGTCACTGTTTGTAAAATATTAGGTGAAAATATTTGGAAGAAAAAATAATTTTCAGATAACTTGATAACGTAATAGCTGAATGATTTTTTTTCGTAAAATATTTTATTTTGATAAAACAATATAATTTTTAAATATGTTGATGGAATGTATTTTTATTTTTGAACTTTATAGTTTCAAAATGATTGATGAATAAAAAAAATATTTGACATTTGGCATCCTAAAAAAATATCACTACAAATATTAAATTTATATTTTTTAGCTTTAAAAATCATTTGGGGTGCATTATGCATGATTTATTGTATTTCGAGGGTGCAAAGTGCTATTAATTTATTTCGAGGGTGCAAAGTGTCAAAATGGTATATTTCAAGGGTGCAAAGTGGAATTAAGCCGCAAGAAATTGGTAAACTGAATGTGAAAAAACTAAAAATTTAACCTGACAGAAATTTTAACTATTCTTTAGAACTGAAACGTTAAATGTTGTTTTAATTACTAGTACCATTTTGAATATAAGCGTGTATGGACTCTTCTCTAATCTGATTTCATCAAAATTCACAAAACCAAAAATTGTAGTTCTTTGATTTAGCTTTTCAATCCAATTTGGTCATATAAAAAAAATCAAACAAATCCAAAATATTTAATAATTTTCTTAATTAGCATCTATCTACCTTATTAGTATTTTATTTCTTTAATAAATAATATCTAAATTGTAAATACTTAACTTTATGAGGGCCTACAAAATAGTATTTTGCACTTTTTCCCCCCAAAATAAAAAGGTGCCACTAGAATAGGATAAGACCAAAATTTAACACACTCCAGCGCCACGTACTATACAGCGCGTCTTTCCCACACGGATAGCCCACAGTATAATTTTCCACTTACTCAGTGTCCTTTTTCGTCTTTTCACACCCCCCTGAACTCAGGTATATAACACCCACCCCCACAAACACAATCCTCAATCCACGCACAAAACACACACTCCAGGGTGAAAAAAAAAAAACAATGAAGATGATGAACGCCGCCGAAATTAACAACCCCGCCTCTCCTCCGTCTCTCAAATCGAAATTGAAGCGATCGCTGTGCTTGTCGTGCTGCTTCCGCCGCCGCAACCGCCGCCACCTGATTCTACAGTCTCCGCCGCCGTCGCCTCCCTCCGACGACAATCCGGCGTTGATTTGGGTCGGAACTGCTGGGCCCCACGACCACTCATTATCGGAAATTAAGGAGAAGTGCCGCACGATGCTGGGGCTCTCCGGCGTTAAGCACAAGAGGCACTCGTCGGTGGAGTTTAGATACGATCCGTTGAGTTACGCGCTGAACTTTGAAGATGGATTTGACTTTGACGATGAGGCGCCGTTGAAGAATTTCTCCGCCAGATTGCCGCGGTCTCCGACGGTGCCCGCCGCCGTTACTTGAGTTCTCTTATTTTTATTTTATTTTTCCCCCAATTTTGTGATGGTAACTGAAAGATGAGCAGTTACTAGGGTTGTAAATATAAATGATTTTTTTTTTTATTTTTTTTTTGTGATTTTTCTTGAAATTGAAATTAGTGTAAATTGACTATCTGATTTTCATTTATTTTGTGTTCTTTTTTAACTGGAAATGGTAAATGGCAGATTGCGTAAGCTATTAATGGCGATTGTTAATTATCTACTTTTTGTGGACTGAAAAATAATTAATTTATTGTGCGTTGTTTTTTATTTATGACATAATCGGGGGGTTTAGAGGTAAAAAACTAGAGTGGAATTATTTGAATTTCGCCAATTTCAATAATAATAATAATAATAAAAGCTTATTATTTTTATTATTTTTTTATATGCCTTGTATTTGATGTTTAAGAGGCTGGCCCATTAAAGAATTAAAATCGGCCCATGCTTTAAGACTGCATATACTTTATATATTATCTCACTTGTTGTCCATCGATATTATAAACTTACAAAATAAAATAAAATAAAATGAAATTATGAGATATATATATATATATATATATATATATATATATATATATATATATATTGCATTTTAAATGCATAATAAAAATTAGACAAAAAAATGCAATAGAAATTTTTTTTAAAAAATGTTTGGAATGATTATGGGAGTTATTTTCATTTTATTTTGTGGAAAATATGTTTTGAGAAAATAATTTAAGAATGAAAATAATGTTTGTTTATGATTTGAGATCATAAAAAATACTGTACCAGCCAAATCATGTTTTATCTGGAAAAAAATGTATTTTGGAATAAGAATTTAAAAAATAAGGTGGTATTTATTTGTTTTTTAGTGATTTTTTTCTTTCTTTTTTTTCCTTGTAATAGTCAAATCATGTCTGCAAGAAAGACAAATTCAAAAGTGCACGGAAAAACTTATTTTGAAAAGCTAAACAAACACAAATTTGGTTTCGAGAGAGTTATAAAAGTGAAACCAAAACCGAACCGAACCGATTCAAACATTGCCTCGGAAACCGAGACAAGAAAACCTATAGTCCTCCTACTAGTTGTTCACAAATAAGGCCACCGTCTTCTCAAAATTATATTAATAAACAATTCTCACTGTCTCAAATTTCGCCATGCACCCCTCCACGTGCCCACTTTCAAAACACGCACACACACACACACCCTCTCTCTCTCTCTCTCTCTCTCTCTCTCACACACACACACACACACATACATCTTCAGGAAATAAATATGAATCCTTAAAGCCTAAGAATTACAATTAAAATAGAAAATCATGAAATCAAATTTGAAACCTATTTCCTCTTTCAAATCAAATCCAGATAGAAAGCGACCCCTTTCCCTCCCCATTCCTTCGTTTTCCTACTCTGTTTGCTTCTTCCTCACCGAAACCAATACATTATACATACACAGATAGATACATGTTTCTGATAAGATAAGCTCGCCGCCTCAAATACACACAGTTTTCCGCCTCTTCTCCCCCAATTCAATATCAGGTAATTAATTATCTTTCTCCCACTTCTACAGTAATTATTTTAACCGTTTTTTTTTTGTGTGTTTAATTATTAGTGATTTCATGTTATTTTCCCCCTTTCAGCTAAATGTGGATCAATACACACACCGTCAATTGAATACTATTTTCCCATACCGATTTTAGTTTTTTTTTTTTTTTTTAGCAAGAAATTATTAGTGTTATGGCCTTTGATCAGAACTCAACGCCCAAAAATTTACGCCCATTAAATATAGTGAGAAATTTACCCGAAGACCCAAGAATCGCTCCTGTAACCTCATCAATTAGACCCATTGAAGGGTTTTACACACACACACCCACAGATATTGGAGCCGTGCCTGCGGTTTATTACCAAACCACAGCTCCGGCTTTCTCCAACGGTGTTAGCGGGTGGGTCCCGCATATCGTGCCACCTCAACCCCAGCCCCAGCCCCAACAAGGTCTTGTGGGCCCCACCGTAGTTAGTTCTGCGAGCGGGTACACTTATAGTCCGAGTTTTGGTAGTGATGAGAGTGGCGGCGATACTTCTGCCTCTGTTCGGAAAATTAAGTTCTTGTGCAGTTTCGGTGGGAAGATACTGCCGCGTGTGAGTGACGGTGCGTTGAGATACGTAGGAGGACATACTAGGATTATCAGTGTTAGAAGAGACATCCCTTTCGTCGAATTCTTACACAAGATGGCCGATACGTTGGGACAGAGTGCGGTGATTAAGTATCAGTTGCCGGATGAAGATCTCGATGCACTCGTCTCCGTTTCTTGTCCGGACGATCTCGAAAACATGATGGATGAATACGAAAAGCTTCTAGAAAGATCTTCGGATGGTTCGGCTAAAATGAGGATACTTTTGTTTTCGCCTTCCGAGATCGAAAATGCGAGTTTTGAAGATTTGGAGGATGGTGGGAATAGGTATGTTGAAGCTGTGAACGGGATTATGGATGGTTTTAACCGTCTTGCAAGAAAGGAGAGTATTGAGAGTGGTAATTCTGCAAGGAGTTCCGATTTAAGTGGTACAGAAGGTGCTGATAGCTTAGGCCAAGTTAGTGGTGGTTTTTCGCCCAAGGGGATTTCTGTTGTCCCGCTCGAGACAGCACCGAAAGTGGTTTATGTTGATCCTAGTACTATGCCGTATGTTGCTCCTACAACTATAGGTGTTGTCTCTGAGCAAGACTTAGGGTTGCCAAGTGCGAGTTTTCCAGTATCTTCACCATACACACACACGCAGACTATTCAAGAAAGTCCGAACCATGGAAACTATGTTCAATTCCCTTCCCAAATGGGGTTCCCTTCGCATATTTTAGGACACATGCAACCTATTTACGCTCAACAGCCTATCCATGTGGGTGTGGGAGTTTCTCCGCATCAGTTTTCTCCTGCCTCTCATATGACTCCAAATCCCTCGTTTATAAGTACTAATCACAGTAATGCAGTTCCTGCTTTCGTTCAGCAGTCACCTCAGCATGTTCGGATGGAACAGCATTATCCTGTGGAAAGCATCATAGGACAGAGGGTGGTCCCCACAACTGTCCAATCGGGAATGTACAGCTGGCAACCAACAATTCGACACCCCGAGCAAGTGGCATTTACGGAAGGGGGATTGCCCGTTACACCTATTTCACCAGATACGTTCCCCGAGAAGAAGAATCCGAGACTCGAGGACTGCTACATGTGTCAAAAAGCACTGCCGCATGCTCACTCAGATACTGTTGTAGCTCACGAGAAAAACGGAAGCCCTGTGGGACCCACCACCGTTTCTGACTCGAGATCGATTTATTGCAGTCTCCCTTCGGACGTTCGAGTAGTGCCCACGATAAAGCCTCTTGTAACAACTGAAGGTAATAATGGGGATTATGACTCTGGGAAAATTCACACAGAAGCAACAGGGGTTCAACAATTTCCGTACGGTGTGTATGTGGCTAACGCTCCTCCTCAGTCTTCGCAACACAACAACACTACACAGAATCCACTCGCTCAACCTCTGCAGAACACAGAATATGCCGTTCGTGAATCGCCGAAAGAATATTCCGTTAAAGCTCCTATCGAAGATTCCACTTCGTCTGCATATGACAATCTAAGACAGATTGACGGGAGATTGGAAAATCTCAGGATACGCCCGTCTGAGCTTTTATCTAGCAACGAGCATAATAGTTTGTCTACTGACGGCAGTGGTGTAAACTCCGTTTATTCGGGCGTGGGGCCCGCTCGTGGGGCAGAAAGAATCGTACCTACGAATGAATGGAAGGACAACAACATAGGATCGTCTGTGTCGCCTCCCTACAGTATTCTTGATACCATTGATGAGTCAGCGTCGTTATTTGTAAATCAAGATCCTTGGAACATGCATCCAGATACTCACTTTCCTCCTCCCAAGCCTAGCAAGATTCAAATGAGAAGAGATGCTTCCGGTGAACATCATCAGTTAAATAGTGGAGAATCGAATCGGGATTTCAGTCCAGATCATAGTTTGTCCAATAAAGGTCTTGAATTGCGAATACTGTTATTATCATTTTTTTGGTGTTTGATTGCTTATTGAATTTTTTCTAATTTCTCAAAAAGATTCGGCAGATGAACTGATAAAGCAGGAACTTAAAGCTGTTGCTGAGGATGTAGCTGCTTCTGTTCTTGGTTCACCCGTTGATGTTCAAACTGCTAATGTCGCAACACAGCAAACTGACAGTTTTGGGGTTCGAGATTCCTCCAAGAATATTCTTTTTTTTTTCTTCCCCAAGGTTTCAGTATTTACGAGGCTTACTTGTTTTATCTTTACTCAGGAATTCAAGACCAAATTGTCGGAGAAAATAAATTTCGGGTTCCCTGCATCAGGCATTGGTCAATTACAGGTTTTTCATCTCTTAGCAAAATTAGAAATTTGCCGATGACAAACTACTCCTTGATCGTTTCTTTCGATTCTTGAATTTCAGATAATTAAAAACGGTGACTTGGAAGAGCTGAGAGAGTTAGGTTCGGGTACTTTCGGTACTGTTTATCATGGGAAGTGGAGAGGGACAGATGTCGCGATTAAACGCATCAACGATAGATGCTTTGCAGGGAAACCTTCAGAACAAGACCGCATGGTAAGGCCTTGTTTGATTCTCCAAGTTAAGATAAGATCTAAATTATTTTGTATGTGCTTTGTGGCTTACTGTATTTTTTTTAAATATACTTAATTAGAGAGACGATTTCTGGAATGAGGCAATAAAGCTAGCTGATTTGCACCATCCAAATGTGGTTGCCTTTTACGGGATTGTGCTGGATGGTCCAGACGGTTCGATTGCAACTGTTACTGAATATATGGTGAATGGTTCTCTTAGGAATGCTTTGCAGAAGAACGAAAGGTAATGCTAAATTGCTAATCTCCTTTCTGTAATTTTTTGTTTGAAATATTATCATTATTTCTTATCTAAAAAACTCCCGACGATCTTGTCTCTACACTAGGAGTCTTGATAAGCGGAAGCGCTTATTGATAGGCATGGATGCAGCCTTTGGAATGGAATACTTGCATGGCAAGAATATAGTACACTTTGATTTGAAAAGCGACAATTTATTGGTCAATCTCCGGGACCCACATCGACCGATATGCAAGGTTAGCTATTTGAACAAGTGCTTGTTTCGTCGTTGTATTGCTTTTATGTCAATAAATAAATAAATAAATAAAATGGCTTTCTTTGTCTTGCCCAACTTATAGGTCGGTGATTTGGGGCTTTCGAAGGTGAAATGTCATACCCTAATTTCGGGAGGTGTGAGAGGAACACTTCCATGGATGGCACCGGAGCTTCTCAATGGAAGCAGTAGCCTAGTCTCCGAGAAGGTACGCAAATAGTTCGGGTCTTTTGTCCCAATATATTATATCTTTCATATAATTAATCATCGTATTATAGTAATTATCGGATTTTTTCCGTAAAATTTGGATCTTGGATAGGTTGATGTGTTTTCATTCGGAATTGTGATGTGGGAACTTCTCACGGGAGAAGAACCCTACGCGGACCTTCACTACGGAGCCATCATCGGTATGTCACTAATCAACATATATCTATATCTATATATCTACATATATATGTATGTATGTGTATATACTAGCATACGGAAAAAAACAACCCTCGTCGTTGGGTCATAGAAAAACGTGTTTGTAGGTGGAATAGTGAGCAACACATTGCGGCCGCCTGTGCCGGAGCAGTGTGATCCCGAGTGGAGGGATCTGATGGAGCGGTGTTGGTCGGCAGAGCCATCAGAGAGGCCCAATTTCACTCAGATTGCCGACGAATTGCGGGCCATGGCGACCAAGCTTCCGGTGAAAGGACAAGCCCAGCAGCAGCTTCCATCGGCGAATCTCCATGTCAAAAGCTGATGTCATATTACACGTGTTTTAAAAATTAAATAATTATTTATCAACCTGCTTTATACAAAAGCTCGAATGTAAGCTGAATTGTCACATGTTTTAGTTCAAGAAAATTATACAGAAAAAAAAAATACACATGTTATCTATTATTAGACAATGAATATCCAGGTCAGAATGATAAATAGGTTAATTATATAGGTGCAAGTTATGTTTTACATTAATCTACGTATTTTTTTTATTTTATTTTTTATTTTTTTTTTTCATTCCCCAAATCATGAAGACATCTTAGGCATCGTTTGATTGGTTAGATAAGTCATAATTAACTAAATAATTGAAATAACTTTATAGTTTTAAAAACAAAAATAATAATTTGAAAAGGAAAAAGTTCATATGGTATTTTTTTCTTTCTTTCTTTTTTCTTGTTTCTCGGTTTTCCTTCTAATGTATCGAACCTATGACTAAATAGCCTACAATGTGCTTGCCAACGATCTATCTTGTCTTGATAAGTTCCTATGGTATGTTCCTTTCTGCAAGCATCGGTTTCGTAAGTTGTTGGATATTTAACAACAGGCAAGCTAAGTTTCGGTATTTTCGATATGTTCTTTTGAATTGCTAAAAAAAATCACGTGTTATTATAAATACTAGCAAAAAATCTTCTACGATGTATTTCTTCTAGCACGTAATTCTTCAAATGATACATTTTAAGGAGTGACTACAAAGTTAATTACTCAGAGTGGAAACCCAAACGCAATAAACTCGTCGTGGGGTACATACATCATGACTACAAAGTTGACTATTTATGAGAACTTAAATACATAATTAATGGGTGGTTGTAATTATTCAAAGACCATGGTTTTTTTTTTTTTGTAATTTACTCTTATCTTAGGGAATTGGCCTAATTTACCCTGTAAAAAATTAAAAGAGAAAATATGGTTAATATGTAGTTACTTTTCAACACACTGATTCTGGGGCGGATCTAGGGGGTGGCCAAGTATGCCATGGACCACCCTAAACAATGAAAATAAATTTGCCTTAGTGGCAAAGATCTCCAAGTTGTTAGATGAGGTCATGAGTTCGTCTCCATAATGGTACAAAAAAGTATTGTTTATTTTTTTTGTCTAAATTTCTTTTGAGCCCCTCTCCCATAAACACATTATATTATATCTATGTTACTATTTAGTCCACTCAAAATTCAAAATATAGAAAAAAAATCTTAACTGTTTTCTTTTTTTCTTTTAGCCCCTTTCCCCAAAAACACATTATATTATACCTACATTATTATTTAGTCCACCCAAAATTCAAAATATACAAAAAAAGTCCTAATTTTTTTCTTTTTTTTTTTTAGCCCCTCTCCCCCCAAAACACATTATATTATATCTATATTATTATTTAGTCCACACAAAATTCAAAATATACAAAAAAAGTCCTAAATTTTTTCTTCTCCTAATTTATCAAAAAAAAATAAATTTTTTCTTCTCCTAATTTATAAAAAAAAAAAAAAGTTTCAATTTTTTTTCCCTTCTCCTAATTTATCCAACAAAAAAATGTTCAATTTTTTTTTCCGGGGGCGCTGCCCCCGAACCCCCAAAAATTTAACCCACTGTACAGTAAATTCTTGGACTCGGCACAGCCGGCATACCCTGAATTTTCGTCCTAGATCCGCTACTGCACTGATTTATTATATGAAAACTGATTTTTTTGTTGTCGTGTACATTATAATATATACACAATATATATATATAATATATAAGAAAATATATTATTTTCCTGGAATGGAAGAAGTCATATATAGTTGCTTAGGTTGTCTGAATTCTACGATGTTTCCTCACACAGTCACCACCTTTGATTTTTCTGCACACACACAAAACACGCACAACAGACACGGTAATACACACATTTATAAATTCTTAATTACTTTCCCAATTTCAAATACAGAGTACCATTTTCTCTCTCTAGTTTCTCTCTCTAAACGAACAATGGCCAGGTCTCAAGAAAACCCACCACCAGTCTTCACCACCACCGCACCTTACTCCCCCATGATCACCGAGCGGGAAAATGAAGGCGCCGACGAATACGCAGGCGGCGGATGCGGCTGTTTCCGGCGGTTCTGTTTCGGCGGGAGCCGCAACTCTCTGTTGCGAGAAAGGGGCACCGGCGGCGGGTCGCCGTGGCTGGTGGAGAAATTGAAGAAACTGAAGGAGTTGTCGGAGATGGTGGCGGGGCCC
Organism: Erythranthe guttata; assembly: GCF_000504015.1. The sequence goes on along the minus strand of NW_012193301.1, from coordinate 27,746 downwards.
AAGTGGAAGAATTTCGTCAGGAGAATCGGCAAGTTCTGCAGTCCCAAGAAACACGTGAACAGCACGCAGCAGAACGCGCAGTTTCAGTATTCGCCGGAGAGCTACGCCCTCAACTTTTCCGGCGGTGATAGTGAAGATCACGGCGGCGGCGGAGAAGAAGAAGAAGGCAATTTGCTGCACAGCTTTTCGTCGAGGTTTGCTAGTGCTGGCCGCCCTTATCAATGATCACAAAAAGAAGCCTGGTTTTTCTTATGAATTAATTATTTATTTAATTTTATTAATTAGTGAAGAAAATTAATCATAAAAAAATATTATTGGAGATATGACATTATTTGAGGAAATGATTTATTGCAGCCATCGTTGACTTTTTTTTAGCATATGTGTATATATGTGACACGTGGAATTCTCGGCCAATTTGGTAATTATCAAATTATGTTATTGCTTCTCTTGTTTAATTTTATTTTTTGGATTATATTCCAACTATTAAGCAAAACTATTTTATTTAGGCATGAGAGCTGTCATAGTGTTTGTTGTTTGGTGTTTCTCTATTTTTCGCTCGGTTCTGTCGGGATGGAAAATGCGGTAAATAAACTCTCTTTTTCATGCATTTGTTGTTGCAGTCTTATTTGTGGTGTTTCCGCGCTTACACTGAGACGAAAAACACCATAAATCAATTGTTTCTCACAGGCGAATGTATTTTTTTATAAAATCAATCTTGGTTTTTGTGTTTTATTGTGCTTAGATCACTATAAGACACACACGATAAATAATTATAAATCGGGGACCTCTACGAAAAAATAAATACACAAATTATATTAACCATAACATCATTTTCAAGTATTTTAACAATTTTGAACATAGGAATGATACTAAAATAATTATAAGAAGATGGAGAGTTATGTATTAAGTGCATTAATTGTGATATTGAGTACTATTTTACCTAATTAATAAAACTCATAGTAACACAAATTTTACACAAAATCTATGTTGCCTCAACCCATACAAACTACAAATAAAAATAAATAAAAAAAAAAAAGAAAAAAAAAAAAACTACTACTAATTGGATTCTGCTCATATACTCATGTTGATATTTAATTAACACCACAATTAAAATATTACAGTAGCTTTTGATATGTTTTCAGGTGTCCAAATCATATATTAAGTCCTTTTAAATTGGCTTCTAACTAAATATTCTTACTCAACAAAGCCCCCAGCCAATTTCAAGAACTACCTTAAAAGCAGCTAACACTGATAATCTTCTATTTCGTCGTCCGTCCCATTCTTCACCCGTATATTTGCTCGAATCTGATACCCTTTTTCTTCATGCAAAACGTTCATTTCCCGTTTTGTCACCTGCACCACTATTTCACCCCCCAAAATCAAATAGCCATTCGTTTAAGAGTTTCGATTTTATTACAAACAATTAAAGATTGCATAAAAAAAAAAAAAGAAAAAAAGACCAACCTTTTGCGCTTGCTTTTCGGAGTAGACGAAGAAGGATTGCTATGCCAATTCCGTTTCCTTTGATTAATGAACCAATTGTTTATCTGTTTCAGTTGCAACCCTGTTTCTTGCACGAGCCTCGCCTTATCTTCCTCCTATTATATATCATTAAAAATATAATTTTAGAAATTAAAGACAAAAAAAAAATTGTATTGACCAAAGTGTAATAATCGAGCGAAAATGCTTACGGTTGGATAAGGCCATTTCGAATGCGATTGCCACCAAGATTTCAAGACAGAAGTAGTATCTCCAGGTAGTTTCCCCGCTCGTCTTTTTCGTAGTATCTCTTCTCTGATATCCACAATCTTCTCCTTATAACCCTAATTAAAGAACCAAAATTCTTGATTAGATACAAAGCTGTAAAAATAGCATCTTTAATCAAGATTTATCCGGGCTTTTTTTTTTTTTTTTTTTTTTTGTGCACTCACCTGTTTAAGCTCGTGTTTAAGTTCTAGCCTGACTCGTTCCATCAAAGACCTCTCGGTTTCAGTGGGTACTAAGGGACCAAATCCCATGTTGTCTCCTCCGTCGAGACTTTCATCGAACAGGTTTGTTTCACTGTCTGCTTGATCCTCGTCGTCATCGGACATCGTTGCCCCTGTACCTTCACCCGGTGCTACCCCTGTCAAGAATTGTCAGACAAAATATTTAGACAAATATGTCGACAAATTCTTGCTCGAATAATAAATAATAATATTTAACCTGTTAAGCTTTGTAACGATTGCTCAAGCTCCCAACAAGCCATGACTGCTTCCATTGCATGAACTCGGACGTGTTGTTGCAGTTGTTCTTTGAACGAGGACAGTAATAAAACATAATGCGTCTGCGTAAAGTTTAAACGACTAACATTTCAGACAAGAACTTCTAGAAGAAAAAACAACAACAAAAAACGAGCCGCAAGTGGGGCTACTACATCAAGAAAGAGATTCTTGAAAGCACTAAAAAAATGGGAGTTCAAATTATTAGTGTACCGATAAACAAGACGATTCCTAAATTTGATGGGATAAACAGATATACCGTCCCATATTACAGATTCGATTTGCCAACTATTCGTCTTGGTTTGATTTCGATTATGTTATTATCCTCTGTCCTAACTTATTCTCTCCTATCCTCATTCGATGAATTGCGAGTAGTTGTTGATATTTGTATTCCCACTCTAAATCCAAACAGTGACCTCACTTAAGCACATAAATCGGCAAAATTCAGGATTTTTACGAGAGCCGCTATATTAATCGGGATTTTACGAGAGCCGCTATACTAATCGGACAAGTTGCAAGCAAGCTAATTGAATCTTTTTTATAAAAGAAACAAAATTAAACATCATTCAACCCCAGAATTCGAGCACTTAAGTACCATCATTAATTAATTTCATCTTGATATACGGAAATTAAATTCCAATAATTCTTGAAATACAGAGTAGGAACTTATTTAAAACAGAATTTATCTGCGAAATTGTCTATGTGTAGAACAGTAGTAAGGATTCAACACCAGAGATCTAAAAATTCAATCTTGGAAACTAGACCAAAAAAATAAATTAAAAATAAAATCAGATAATTGTTGGAGAATAATGCAACAAAATTATTCAGTTTCAAATACCCAGAAGAAAAAAAAAAGAATTATCAAGATTAAATACTCACATAAACAAATATAAATTGGAGATTAAAAAAATATTAGGTTTGGTGTAGTACCATGAAATGGTCGAGGTCTTCATCGTCGAGGGGGTGTTGACCGTGTCCGAGAACGGAGACTTAGCCACCACCTGCTGCGACTGCGCCAGCTGGGCGTCGATCCTCGGCAGCTGGTCCACCGGAGTAGCTATGCGGAGGCAGGACACGTGGGCCGACAGCAGCTGCTCGTAAAGTGGGTGGCTCAGAATATCCGCCTTGTATTTCTCTCTCTCCCAGTTCGTGCTGCTGCCGCCGCCGCCGCCGCTGCTGTTGCTCTTATCTCCGGCGGCGCCGCTGTCGTGGTGGAGGTGATCGTTGTTGTTGTTGTTGTTGTTGTCCGGTGGGGTGGTTGGGCTGAGTTGACTTTGGGTGGGGAGCCACTGGTGGTGGTGGTGGTGGTTGAGCCACGCGGTGGTGGTGGTTGTTGGTGGTGGTGCTTGCGACGGTTTGTCGTCGGGGGAGAGGTGGTGATCGGGGAGGAGGGAGCGGAAGACGGAGGCGTGGTTGTCGGAGTAGTGGGGATGGTGGAGGGGCATTTCTTGGGATAGATGCTGGTGGTTGTGGTGGTGGTGGTGGTGGTGGTCCTGAAATGCCATGTCTGTATGAAAAGCCAATTTCCCACATCTGCCTGCCTTACACTCTGTTATTATATAAACAGATGATCCTAGAGAGAGAAACTAATCTATTTAGACTTTAGAGAGAGAAAGAGAGACAAGTAGACTTCGTTTAAGTTCGGGTCTCACCCGAACCCGGACCCGGACCCGGTCCAAGCTCAAATAATTATTCGGTGATTTCTCTCTCTACAAAAAATAAATTAATTAAAAAAAATTCAAAATTACAAAAACTCAAAGTTGAAATCTTTTAATAATGGGACTCAATCTTACAATTAGAAGTGTATATATATATGTGACTGATCGCCGAAACAGGCAAAAAAAAATTAAAGTACACTCATGTCAGCAGAAGGTACAGCAGTTGAAGCAGGGCTTTTCTCTCTGCAATAAGTCGACGAAATTCATAAAAGCACCTTGATTAGCGTTAATCGTTAATGAAAATTGAAAAAGAAAAACAAATTAATAATGAACACATTTTATACGTGTAATTTAAAAATAATAATAGAATTTTCAGAATATGGATGAGAATTGAAATCGGATTTTAATATGTATTCCAAATTTCTGGTTTGCCCTGAAAAGTTAATAGGTCGGCTGATGGACGAGAAATATTTTTTCGAAAATCGAAAGAATTTGTAAATTGCTTTCCAAATTGAACATCTAATCAATGAGAACATGTGTACCATAAGGTAGGTTCTTAAGCATGACAAATTTTATAGTATAAAGTATAAAAAATAAATACCATAATTGTCAAATTCAACTAGACTTGCCATTTTTTGTCTCTTTTGAAACTTCTATTACATTTTCGATGTTTACTAAAGACACATGAATGAGACGTAAATGTAATTAATGATTGACAGTGTTATGTTTGTTTACTACTACTATTTTAATTTATTAATTACTCACATTTATTAAAAAATAACGCACCTTGAAATAATGAGATACATTGTTATTTATAATTACATTAGTGAAATTATTATAAAGTAACTCTTAACTCTAAATTCGATTAATGACCCTATATTAAATAAATTTACTGGTTCAGGCCCATTAGGTAATTTCCTTGGATATGATGCAATTTGAATAATAATTAATTAAATTAATAATAAAAATGTTCAATAAAAGAATTTCACAAATTTTTATTAAAAAAAAAATCCAATTTGGTAACATGCACGAGAAAGAAATGGACAGCCGGCGCAAAAGAGCATCATTAATAAGAGGAGGACTCCCCACACCGACAACAGCCTCGACAGCTGCCACGTGTCGGCCCCTGCTTTCATGGACCACCTACAATCCGGGACCTCATAGAAGCACGCGCTGAGCCATCAGCTGAATGATCATATAATTGTAATATAATATTAATAAATAAATAAATAATATATATATTTCTATACACACACAGTAAACACACATATTTATACATACTATTGCTTATGCATGCGGCAGAGAAGCATCTTTTTTTTTT
>NW_012193298.1:386992-424655 GCF_000504015.1 Erythranthe guttata | reverse complement strand
TTACACAAAACGAGTACAAACTAGAGCACATTCCACGAAATCTAGATGATTATGTTGAATTTGACACCATAAGGGTAGAGGTATAAGAAAAGATCATAGTTAAAGGAGGTAGATGTAATTATCCAAACAAGAAGAGTTTTTTCGTAAATTGACCATACCTCAGGGGGTGTTTGTAATTTACCCCTAAAAGAGGGCATGCTATAAATTGTAGGGTAAATTCCACTTTACCCCCTCGTACTCTGCCTGGGAATCACTTTACCCCCTTGTACTCTCAATTTCACCGATTTACCCCTTGTACTTGTACAATTTCCCAATACAGCCCTTTCCTTCAACTTTTGTCAATTTTGACTCTGACGCCGTTTGGTCAACTCTGTAAATTACAAAATTGCCACTGCCTATAACGCGTCGTTTCTCCTCCGTCAATATTGTCATTTCTTCTTCTCCCACCACTTCCCCTTCCAAGATATCCCCAAATTGAACACCTAACTTAGTAAAAATCAAGACCCAAAAATTGATCGATTCCACCCAGTGCAAAAAAAAAATATATGAATGTGTGAAACTTTCTCTTTTCTAATCTTGATAGTCAAAATCGAAAAATTCAATATTTACCTCAATATTTTGACTCTTGATCAAATGGAGTCAGAGTCAAAATCGAAAAAAGTTGACGAAGAGGGTTGTATTGGGAAATTGTACAAGTACAAGGGGGTAAATCGACGAAATTAAGAGTACGAGGGGATAAAGTGGTTCTTGGGCAGAGTACAAGGGGGTAAAGTGGAATTTACCCTAAATTGTATAGTATGTTAATTGACCTTTTTTCTTGGGCCTCCAAATTTAAAAGAAAAAAAATATTATATCGATTTTATTTGATTAATTAAATGTACGTAAACTAAATTATTAAACCAAAAACTCAAGCCTTCGATATTTTTATGCGTGTTTATAATAGGTGAATCAAACACGCTCATTTTCGAATTTCGTCCTATAGGTCCTGAAAAACGCTGGACTGTCCCCGATCGTCCTATTACTCTTCCCACACTCCACCACACATTTTCTATATGTATCTCGTGTATCCCTACAAATCAACTGTTCGAGGAACATATTTGAAAAAAATATATCCAAGAACTCTAAATAATTTCAGGCAATTCTACTCTTTCTTTGACTTCTTTTAAAATAAGTTGTTTTAATATATAAACCAAAAACATACCTACAACAATTTATTTGTATTGGTTCTAAAATTGCATTGAAAATTTGTCATTTTGAAAAAAAAAAGACAAAAACTCAATATTGAGGCCTCAAGATAATTGTTGGTATATATATAACAATCTGCGTAAATATTTGAATAAGAATTACACTTACTTGGAAGTAGAAATTAATCGGAAATATGAAGAACGAAAAATCGACTGAAGCTTGCAAAAGCAATGTCCTTAAGACAATATTTTCGGGCTGTCTACGGTGCAACAGTCACTCCCGGTAGTCTCCCAAGATACAACAGTCGGATACTTCGATATTTGCACAAATTCGAAGCTCACGGCGAACTAGAAACGTTGGAACGAAATTTTGACAGACGGGTTTTAGGAAGAAATTCTCGAACGTCTTAATATTTCTTGTGCAAAACAGATCAGGTTTTGTCTTATTTATAAATATTTAAGAGTCCTTTTGTGAATGGATATGTTGTTATGAAAAGAGTTATTTCATAAATAGACGAGTTGTTTGGAAAAAACACATTCATTCCAAACATGCACCCATTTAAAATACCCTAATTATTTTATTCAATTAAAAATTCCCACCAATAATTTGCCAAAATAAATTGTTTTTTTTTTTCTTTCAAACAAGCAATACACTTATAAATTGAACGTTTAGAGTTAATTTGATGACATTTGAAAATATGTTCAACTTTTAGAAATAACAAATTTTAATCACAATCAATAACTTACACATTTTTCAAAGCTTTTGCTAACACCAACTAACACCACCTAAGAATAAATAACTATAAATCTTAAAGGAAATTGGAAATTATTGAAAAGTTGAAAACTTCATGCGCAGGAGAATATTCCTACGTATATATGTATTTTTTTAGAGAAAAAAAAAAAAGCGCGACCACTACTTTTTCATATTATATATTGTATCAACAATTAGGTATACAAATATAATAGGTCAAAAATAACAAAAGAAAAAAAATATCTTATTTCAAGTTGAATAGAATTATATGGACGACATGATACATAATAGTGTTTTGAAATCCGGACTGAATCGACCGGTTGAACTGGGTAAACCGCAAACCGTTGCTTTGCCTGGTTCAGTTTGACTAGTTGGACTGTGAAATCGATATTTGGTTTTTTTTCTCCCCAAAATTGTGCTATTTTTTATTTAAAAAAGATAAACAAACAAAAAATAGTTAAAATGACGTCTATTTACTGCCCAGATGAAGAAAAAAAATTAATCAAAATAAAAAACTTTGGAAAAGGAAAATATATTATTTCAGATTATAATTTCTATAATATTTGAAGTGATTGGGTTGTGATGTTTGTGTGTGTGTGTTGATGTGTTGTGTATAAAAGAAAACTAGGCTTAATTTATGATTCAATAAGTTAATGTGCCTAATAAAAGTATGATTCATTCACTATAACAAATAAATATAAATGATTATTGAAAAAAAATAAAAATAAAAAATCGATTGAACCTGTCCAACTATGACCCAATTGTTTGTCCGGATCAGTGTCCGATCCGAGTTTTAAAACTTCGATACAAACGGATGTCTATACTTTACACTAATTAATCTTTCTCATAAAAAAAAGGCAATTATGATGAATTATTTAAATAAAACTATAAAAGGATAAAGTAACGATCATTGGGATGCATGCTCTCTTTTAATTGAGCTAATGGTGATAATAATTGCTCCCGTTTAAAGCTCCTCCCTCGTTAAATTAGTGGTAGGGAAATGATTAAGAAAATGATTAAGATATTAACCATTATATCATGTGTTAATTAACTCTATATGCTAATTGCAACCATCTAAGATAGTTGGATCATATGTTACTCAATTCTATTTAGTAACACCAATGATTAATTGTGTTAGAATAACTTTTTAACATTGACAGAAATAATTAGTTACATCTTAAATTCAACTTATTAAACAGCAAATATGTTGTTATAAGAGTGTCTAGATAGTGAAGTAAGAAAAGCTATACGAGGATGTAGTTTATCGGTGCACATTCTAGTGATTGTTACATCTCTCGTATAGTTTGTCTGCTATTGTAATTGTATTTTACTTTGTCAACTTATTATTATTTTCAATTACAATTTGTTATATGAATTAAGCTATAATGTACTTGTAATATATAGTTGCATATTTGATATAATTATATTATTATTATTGATATTATTGTTATTATTATTAGGCGGCGGATATATGCAAGCCCATTTTTTTATTAGTTCAAGACCTTCAACATAAAATACTAATTATCCTTAATGAAATTCAAAACCAAATAAAAAACATAAATAAATAAAAACAAAAAAATCGGCGTTACAACGCCGATTTTGACTTGTAAAGTCGGCGTTGTGTCGCCGATTTGGTTAACAAAAATCGACATTGTAACGCCGATTTTCATGTACAAAATCGGTCTGGATAAACCAATTTGGGAAACCAACGAAAACACAAAAAAAAAAAAAAAATTCAATCTTAATTTTTTTTCCAAAATCGGCTAAAGCATTGCAACCCAACAAGAAGTAAATATAGATTAATGTTCATCTACGCATATTTATCAATAATCGATGCTCGATTAATGTTTTTGAATTAACAAACAAAAGTTTAATAAAAATGACTTGTTGGTGGTGGTGGGGTGGTGGTGATGGTGCGGTGGTTGGGTCGCTGGTCGTCGCCGGCGCGGTGAAAGTCTCGTTGGTCGGTGTCTCGGCGGTCTGGTGGCGGCAATTATGAGTTTTTTTCTTTTTTTTTTCTCTATTTGTTTTTTTTTTTTTTTTGTCTTGAACAAATGAAAAATAAAATTTGTTTCTATTGGGGTGTTATTTATTGATAATGGTATATTCATCATGTTTGGTTTTGATGTAATAAAATTAAATTAATTTACGGGCTTGAACTAATAAACTCTTTTATGTGTGTTTGAACTAATAAAAAAATGGGCTTGCATATATCCGCCCCTTACTATTATTATTATTATTATTATTATTATTAATAATAAGTTGACAGGTAAAAGTTAAAACAGCTAGGAGAGCACTATTACCATTTACCACATATACAATAAAATATGAATATTCTTTACAAGAAATAAAATAAAAATAAATGAATTAAAATATCTAACAATATTTTGAATTTCGGTCTAATTTTATATATATATATATATATATATATATATATATATATATATATATATATATATATATATATATATATATATATATATACACACACACAGCCACGCCATATTACACCACAGCTTCTTCTTCTTCAGTCCTCTGCAAACACACACACCACACACAGTGATCAGCGTTGAACAATGGAAGAATTTCTGAACCAGTGCGAACAGTCCGGCGACGCAGCGTACAGTGCGCTCCGATCACTCCTTGAGCGGCTCGAGGATCCGACTACCCGGACCGATGCTCGGATCTTCCTATCGGAGCTCCATAAACGGTTCAACTCCAAGGAAGCCTCCGAACGCTGCCTCCAGACCTACCATTTCCAAATTCAGGAAATCTATCTCGAACAATACGAAGGTAATCGCACCATTTCGACTTCGATTAGTATTCGCATTCCGCATATATACGTATAAATGTACGGATGTATCGTATTTGTATATACGCGTGTATTTTTGTGGGTGTATGCTTGCTGTGTGATTTGATGGAGAATTTGTGTGGGGGAGGTTAATTTGGGGACAGAAATTTCGATTATGGTTATTGGATATTGTTCATGGAAAGAAAGAAAAAAAAAGTCTCAAATTCTGGACCCCCAAATTGATTGTTGAACGTCGATATCATGACTTTGTATATAATTATATATGAACCTCAAGTAGGATGGTTCAATTATTGAGGCCATGGAATATGCCTTCTTCCGGAACAGAGAAAAATGGCTTTGACTGGCACTGCATCGATTGCTTATTCACCGATACTTTCTTGGTCTCTATTTTTTTTTATATAATACTAATAACATGATATGAAATTATGAATACAGAATGGTACTACAATCGCAACGATTTTGAGAATTTAACTGAATTGTAATGCAGTGAGTAAAATCTCGTGTTTTCGAGTATTATGTGAAGTATGGTACATTCTACTCTTGCAAATAGTAACTGCTATAGTTTAGAGCACTAAGGATGCCGATAGCAAAGGAAACTAACTGTGCCTGTGATTCCCTTAATTTAAGTTTGTTTGTAACTTTTGAGTTTCTCATAAGCTCAAGATAAGCTTGGAATTAGAAATATTCTTTTCAGTGCCTCCACAAATCAGTTGCAAGTAGCTGTATTGGATAAAAATACTATTTTATATCTTCAACGAACCTCAGGCTTATGTTAGCGGCTAACTGAATTTCGACATGCTATGTTTCTCCTTCGTGTATCTGATTTGATGTAATCCCAATTTCAGATTGTGCAGCTTAAATGTATCTGTACTACTTTATTGTTGGCCTTAGTTTTCCCTCGGTTTCCGTAGAATTTGAATGTTGATCAATTTAATGTGTGATTGTACTATACTGATGTAGGTTTTAAACATTTTTTGCTCTAATAGTTTGCACTTGTTTGCTGCCTCGACATTTTCCTATCACCTGTTACAGGTTTCCAGAAGAGGAAGAAACTTATAATGATGGTAATACCGAGTATCTTTGTACCCGAGGATTGGTCCTTCACTTTCTACGAGGGACTCAATAGACATCCAGACTCCATTTTCAAGGACAAGACTGTATCTGAGCTTGGCTGTGGAAATGGATGGATATCCATTGCAATTGCAGAAAAGTGGTCACCCTTGAAGGTTCATGATTCCTTAATCGTACTATTATGTTTTATTTTTCTGAATGCCTTTTTCTTGTCGTTGCATCTTTTCTCCGGTGAAGAACCTAATTCGTTATGCATGTCTTCTAACATTGCGCTAAAATACTATTTTGCAGGTTTATGGGCTTGATATAAATCCAAGAGCAGTGAAGATTTCTTGGATAAACTTATATTTGAATGCTCTGGATGACAACGGCCAACCAATTTACGACGGCGAGCAAAAAACTTTACTGGACAGGGTTGAGTTTTATGAGTCTGATTTGCTATCTTACTGCAAAGATAATCACATAGAACTCGAGCGTATTGTTGGATGCATACCACAGGTATTTTCATGAAATGGTTTTCACACATTTTGCTGATCATTTTTGTCAATGTTTTGACATTATTCTAAGGTTGTTAGAAAATGACTCTTTATAGATGCTCGAATGTTTCTCATTTTGTTCCGCTTGCAGATTCTTAACCCTAATCCAGATGCAATGTCAAAAATAATTACGGAGAATGCTAGCGAAGAATTCTTACATTCTCTGAGCAACTATTGTGCTCTTCAGGTTGTGTGCTATTTCAACTATCTATTCTTATTTTATTCCTAATGTGCTCATGTCTATTTCGAAAGCATACAGAGCTGCTTTCACTTATTTCTTGAGCTCTTACTTGTTCTTTTAGGGTTTTGTGGAGGACCAATTCGGTTTAGGTCTCATTGCCAGAGCCGTTGAAGAAGGGATATCTGTTATAAAACCTCTCGGAATTATGATCTTTAACATGGGAGGTCGCCCTGGACAAGCTGTATCTAAACGTTTGTTTGAAAGGCGTGGTCTCCGTGTTAACAAGCTTTGGCAGACCAAAGTTCTTCAGGTTCTAACATTAACTTTAAGGAACTTTTTGTATCCAATCAAGCAATACATTTTCAGAGATGTCCTATTTACTGCAGGCTGCTGACACGGATATTTCAGCTTTAGTTGAAATCGAAAAAAGTGGTCCCCACCGTTTCGAGTTCTTCATGGGACTTGCTGGAGACCAACCGATTTGTGCCCGAACAGCATGGGCTTATGCAGAATCGGGTGGCCGTATTTCTCATGCTTTATCAGTATATAGTTGTCAAATACGTCAACCTAATCAGGTTTGGGAATTTTTCCATGAATAGAAGTTTGTAGGTACACTTAGAAAATTAACAGTAATGGAATCAGTTCGGTAAAGAGATAGTGAGCCTGATAGTGGCTGCTGCTTTGACAGGTAAAAAAGATATTTGAGTTTCTCAAAAATGGACTCAGTGATATCAGAAGCTCGTTAGATTTGTCCTTCGAAGATGATTCTGTTGCAGATGAGAAGATTCCATTCTTGGCTTATCTTGCCAATGTTTTAAAAGACATTTCGTTTTTCCCTTACGAACCACCAGCAGGAAGCAGACGATTTCGTAGTCTTATTGCTCGCTTTATGAGAACATACCATCATATCCCGCTTACTGCAGATGTAAGTAAAACTGTAACTCTCGAGGTTGCTCTAACAGTACATTATTGCTCTTATTCATAGTGATTCAAGCTACCTAAGATTATTTTGGTTTTTGCTTTCCCAAGTGTTTAATTGGCTTATTTGTGGGGCTATAGTCAAGACCGATGAACTCTTGAAATTCTGGAAATACGAAACCCGATATGAAACCTTAACATAAATGCACATGCACACACTGCTGATGATATATTTATGGACATTTTTCCACTTAGTTTATATTTATTTTTGATTGGTTACTCTTGCTGCTCATTTTTTTATGGAAGATCTTTCCAAATTTCATTTGTCTATGGAGAGTTCTACAATTTGTCTTCACTGTGCACAAACGCTTCATGAACAATATTTTCACCTTTTTTTTTTTATTTCTGATCGTGATCTTTTCTTCTTCTATTTTGGTGGGCTAGAATGTGGTTGTGTTTCCTTCTAGATCTGTGGCAATCGAAAGTGCTCTCCGTTTGCTGTCACCGCGTCTTGCCGTCGTTGATGAACAATTATCCCGATACTTACCGAGGGAATGGTTAACAACCTTAGATATTGAGGTATGGAGGTGCCAAAGTCATTTTGCGTCCATTTTATCACTATTAGATCTTTCTTATTTCTCTAAAATTTAAATATCATTGCCTTCGAATTCAGCTTGTTTTATATTAATATGTGTATGAAAAAAATATTATAACAGCCATCGTGATAGGCAGCTGACATTCTTGATGTTCACCTTAAGATGCTTTGAAGAAACAATATTGAATATTTGTCGCTGAATTTCCGGGTGTTCCCTAGTGAAACTCTTCTTTTTCGTAATTTCCTTTTTCCCTTTGCAGAAGACGGAAACAGGAGAAAACTCAGAGGAAGTAATTGCAGTCATCGAAGCGCCACGTCAGTCAGACTTGATGGTAGAGCTGATAAAAAAGTTGAGGCCAGAGGTAGTAGTCACTGGGATGGCTCAGTTCGAGTCAGTTACCAGTTCATCATTTGAGCATCTATTAGACACAACAAGAGATATTGGATCTCGTTTATTTTTGGACATATCAGACCAGTTTGAGCTCTCTAGCCTTCCCAGCTCCAATGGAGTCCTCAAGTATCTCGCTCGAAATCCCCTGCCTCCACATGCAACAATCGTTTGCAGTTTACTGAAAAATCAGGTATACATTTATTTACTAACATTAAGGATATATACAGTCTGTACGCTCCTTCGACCTCGTTAATTATTCTCTGGAATCCAGGTTTATACAGATTTAGAAGTGGCTTTTGTAATATCAGAGGAGAAGGAAATGTTTAGAGCTCTAAGCAAGACTGTTGACTTTTACAAGGAAGCACTGCAATAATTAGTCAATACTACTATGGTTAACTTTCGACGAGCTTCTAGCTTTTCAGCTTGCCGATCGACGTCCACCTTCACAGGTTAATCTACTTGGAGAATGTTTTTATTTTAAATTTGTAGATAATCGAACTCTTTTTCACTTTTCATTTATCACTTTCTTTAGAGAGAGGGGGAGAAGACTAGTGCTACTGAGGTCAATGGATTTTCCAGCTCAACTATCCAAATATTCGATGATGCCGAGTTATCAATAAACGAATCTGACGACTCTTCACTGATTCATATGGATATCGACCAAAGCTTTCTGCCCATAACGACACCAGTTAAGGCTGCCATCTTCGAGAGTTTCGCAAGACAGAATATAACAGAAGCTGAAACCGATGTGACATGTGGCATTAGACAATTGGTCAGCAGCACTTACGGCTATCCATCCGATAGCAACACTGACTTCGTTTATGCCGACTGTCCTGTGGCACTTTTCACTAAGTTGGTGTTGTGCTGTGTTCAAGAGGGTGGTACTCTGTGCTTCCCGACCGGTACCAACGGAAATTATGTATCTGCTGCAAAATTCTTGAAGGCGAAAATTGCGAGCATTCCGACAAATGCAGAGGCAGGTTACAAGTTAACAGAGAAAACACTTACTGCTGCATTGGAGAGTGTTAACAAACCATGGATCTACATTTCTGGTCCGACTATTAATCCCACTGGCTTGCTTTACAGTAACGAAGAGATAACCGAGTTATTATCTGTATGTGCTAAGTTTGGAGCAAGAGTTATTTTAGACACTTCATTTTCGGGCGTGGAATTCAATTCCAAAGGCTTTGCTGGATGGAATCTGGAAGCTACCCTTAAGAAACTTTCATCTTCTAATCCAAACTTTTGTGTATCTCTACTTGGGGGATTGTTTTTTAAGATGCTTAGCAGTGGGCTTAAATTTGGATTTCTTCTCATAAACGAGCCTTCTCTGGCGGATGTTTTCCATAGCTTTGCCGGATTAAGCAAACCTCACAGCACTATCAAGTACACGGTGAAGAAATTGCTGGATCTCGCAGAGCAAAAAACGGGGAATCTATTGGACGCTATAGCTGAACAGACGGAGATTCTGGGAAGTAGATATAAACAATTGAAGCAGGTAAAATCTCTTGCATCCTACAAACATCATTCATTCGCACTGATTTTTATTTTTTTTAATTCCGTATAGGTTTTACTAACTGCAACATTTAATTTGGCACTTCTCGACATTTACTTCGAACGAGCTTTAACCAAACCGAACACAAATCGAGCTCAAATTTCTTGATTTTTTTTTTTTTGAATTTATTGCATTTAGTACCCCCATTTTTATATCGAATTGCTAAAAAATATGTGCTGTTTGTGTTATCGGATCGAGCTCAAACAAGATTTTACTGAATATCGATCCCCGAATGGAGTATCTGAGTAGTTTGATTTAATTTCTGACCCTATTCATCAGTATTAAACAGCTTGTAAAAAGATAAATATCTGATGCTAACTTGACTGTGGTTCATGTGACAGACACTTGAAAGTAGTGGCTGGGAGGTGCTTGAAGCTCAAGCGGGCGTTTCCGTTTTAGCAAAGCCATCAGCCTACCTTGGCAAAACGGTCACAGTTAATAAAGACGATAGTAGCCTTGAAATAAAGCTGGATGATAAAAATATAAGGGAAGCAATGCTTAGTAGCACTGGCTTGTGCATCAATAGTGCTTCGTGGACCGGAATTTCGGGATACTGCCGATTCACTATTGCGCTCGAGGATAGTGATTTCAACCGAGCGTTGGATTGCATTACTAAATTCAAAAGCTTATTTGGCAACTGAAAAATGTTGCTGCCTTGTAAGTTCTATTGTTGTGTGTGCATTTGGTGTTGTTTTTCCCTGTCACAACACATGGTGGTTGGGATGTAGATTAATTTGTTGAAGGGGTAAATTGATGTTTGCCCTTTGGAGTGAATGAAATACAGGGTTTGTTTTGTTTTTCTTGTACTACTTGTGTATAGCAAATGCAATTGTGGCTTGATTGGATTTTCTGAAATTATAGTAAAATCATTTTAGACTATATATGGGTAAAATTCCCTTTCTACTTTGTTTGGTATCACTTTACTTCCTCTTACTCTTGATTGCATTGATTTGTCAATGTACTTGAAAAATTGTCTCAATATGGCCCTCGATGTTAGTTGTCAGACCGTTGACATTAACACCGTTTGACCTAAGATCTAAAATTATAAAAATGTCACATCTCTCAATTTAAATGATTATTAAAAAAACAAAAAAAAAAACGAAAAAATAAAAAAATAAAAAAATCAAGACAATGAGAAAACATAATCCACGACGCTAACCACAGTTTATTTTTTTATTTTATTTATTAAATTTTTTTTTTTTTAATAATTATTTAAATTGGGAAGGGTGGTTTTTTTGTAATTATTAAACTTAGATCAAACGGTGTTAATGTCAAATGTTTGAAACAATGGCGATAACCACATTGAGACAATTTTTCCAAGTACAGCAGGGACAAATCGATGCAGTCGCAAGTAGAAGGGGTAAAGAGATATCAAGCCAAATATAAGGGGGAAAGTGGAATTTACCCTCTCTATATATCGTAGAACCTCGATAAATTAGCAACCTCGCTTAAATAATAATTTTTTACGGTCCCAACTCGATAAAATCGTACTAAATTATTAGCTCGATAATTTAATATTTTGCTAAATTAGTAGAATTTTATCAATCTCAACTATATAAATTTATAAAAATTTAACTGTATTAATTTATAAAAGTTTAACTGTATATATGATTTTCTAAGATAGACATCATAACCATCCATGACAGTAGATAAATGAATTTGAAAGAGGGCGAAAATTATAAACTATGTACAGTACGCATAAATTTCATTTTCATACCATATATCATAAGCCTTGTTTTGAAAAAGTAGTTACTTGAGTAGCTAGAGAAGTAAGTTCATTTATATCAATACTCGTGACCTTTCCAGAGTTTACTCCTCTCTCTCTCTCTCTCGCTCTCTCTCTCTCTAGAACAATGTAATGTCCTCTCTCTCTCTCTCTCTCTCTCTCTCTCTCTAGAACCATGTAAACACCTGACGTCACCCTCTAGAACCATGTACACCACTTCTATAAATCCCCATCTCAGTTCTCTCCTTCGCTCAAGAAAAAACTCACACATTCAATACCCCAACCAGCACCACTAATTCACACACACTTCCTACAGAGCAAAGATATATATATATATATATATATATATATATATATATATATATATATATATCAGCAAATGGAGACAGCAAAGAACCTCACAATGATGACGATCACATTCTTAGCCCTGGTGGCGTTTCTTTTGCCAGCCGCCACCACCACCACCGCGCTCGTGCCCTACACGCGCTCCCCGATCTGGGACTTGATGATGTTCCCGCCGGAGGACCCCTTCAAGATCCTCGAGCACTCCCCCCTGGCCGCCCTCTCCAGAGACGACGACGGCGCCGCCGTGGCACTGGCGCGGGCGGACTGGAGGGAGACGCCGGCGGCGCACGAGATATCCCTCGACATTCCCGGGATGAAGAGGGAGGACGTGAAGATCGAGGTGGTGGAGGAGGAGGGCCGCGTGCTGAGGGTGAGCGGCGAGCGGAGGACGGAGGAGGAAGTGAAGGACGAGCGGTGGCACAGGGTGGAGCGGACCGCCGGGAAGTTCTGGCGGCAGTTCAGGATGCCGGCGAATGCTGACGTGGAGAAGGTGAGTGCTCGCCTTGAAGACGGTGTGCTCAGGATCACCGTGCCCAAATTGGCCGGCGATAAACTGAGGAAGGAGGCCAAAGTGATTGACATTGTTGCTGATGATGATCAGAAGAAGAGCACTAATTCAGGGGAGGGTGTCGTCAGAACCACCAAGCAAGAGCTGTAGAACCACCACCTCCGCCGCCACTACCGATAGCAAGAGATTGTAATATTATGCGTGTTGTTTGCAAATTTTTGTGTTTCTCTTCTTCACTCTTGTATTATTAATATGATTAAATAAAATGATATATTCATGATTAATTAAAATACTAATGCACGTTATGGTAGAATCATAAGTCTACACACTAGCAGCCCACTTTGGTTTACGTCTTGCAAGCTATTATTATGCAAAATTATAGGTTTATCTAATGCATTTATATAGTTGACTATGTACTCTCGCATTACAAACAAACAAAGTCGTAACAATAGAATACGATTCTTATCGAAATGGTGAGAAGAGGCATTCTTTTGTGCTCGAACTCACTTTTAAGTATTCATGAGCTCACAAGCCAACAACGAGTTTTAATGTTGATTTAAAATATAAATAGCATAATGAGCATTTATTGAATCGACTCATTAGGCTAACGAGTCAGTTTAACTCATTCACATCCCTAGATAATCTTTATATATAAAAAAAAAAAGTTTTTCCCAAACCCTAGAAATAATTTTGTAAAATATTATAACCCTAAGGGCTTTTCTGTCTTTTCATTTTGGTTGGTTAATTTGGAGGTTTTTTATCAGCAATTTTTTTTATTGACACGATAAACAAACTACTCTCAACTTCATCACGCAATACCCTCTAGAAAAAAACCCACTCTCCCACGTTATCATGATCTTTGAACACGATCTGCTATTTTAAATAATATATATTCTTTCTTTTTCTTATCCATCGACAAATTTGATTTATTTCGTTAAATTTCCTTTTTCTTCCCTTTTAATTACTCAAGGTTTATTTCTTCAAGAAGACCTTTTTCATTTCTTTTTCGAGGTTATGTATTTTGTTTTTAGAACTTGATTTTTTCTAATATTTTCCTTCTATGTACTTATACTAGCTATAGCACCATCTCTTCAAGAAAGCTTCTTTTATTGACGTTGCTTTCTAAAAAAATAATTATTCCGATTACTTTCTTAATACGAAGACACCCAATGGATCGCGTGGAGCAGCCGGAGGCGGTGGAACTAGGGCCATTATTTGCCGTGGCCGGCGGCATGGCTACTGTCGGAGTCCTCTTTGGTGTTCCCTGATATCTCATGACTCGGGGTGTGAGTTTCTCTTTTATTTTCTTCTTCTTCTTCTCACTTACGTTTTTTTATTTTCTTTCTTCTCTTCTTTTCACCTCTTATTTTTCTTATCGCATTTTCTCCTAACACATGAAGAATCAGTGTTTCACTCTAATATATGCGTTTATTTTCAAGAAAACACAATCATGGCATTTTTGTGATGGTGATGAGTTCGGCTGCTTTTATGGTTGTACGGAGTGGCAAGATTCCGTTTGATTTGAAGTTTTCATCTAGGTGCTAATATTCTGAATGCTCACTTTTCCTGGAATTCAAGAACCAAATAATGGTTTCTGATGTATAAATTCAGAGTGAACATAACTTCGATGTAGAGTACTGTACTGAGAATCGTGGTGTATTGAGAATTAAATTTGGATACTTTGAATTTATTTTGTTTCTTTTACTGTGTTTTAGAATAATTCTTAAGGTTGTTTCTAAAACAGGGATTTGTTATCTTTAATCATTTACCAACACCCCTAATCGAGATTTTTTTTTAATTTTTATTATAATAATAAAAATTCTCTTTTTATCTTTTTATGTGCAGTGGATAGTAATAATTGTGTGAGTGAGGCCAAAATTACTTTCAAGCTACTTTGAAAGGTATCGAATGAGATTTTGAAGGTAAATTATTTATATTCAATTTGGATTATCTTGATTATATATTTTTGGTTGATAAAACATGATATCGACCAGCAAATAAAAGAAACCCGCATTTATGGCCTCTTCTTTTATCCAATTAGTCACCCTTTAGTTCTTTTCAACAAAATTTGATTGGAGTATTAAATTGTGAAATTATAAACATATATATTATTCTCAAGTAGTGAACATAGGGTGTCATATGGTATATAGTTAATTTGGTGTTATTACCATCTTATGAGACACTACAGATGAAATATTTGTTTCGGATGTCGGAGCATTTTAACCAGAAATTATCGTTGACTTTTGAGCCGTTCAATGCAATGTTTTATTTTCAAGATGGGTGGAAACGATTCATCTACCCCCAAAATGCTCGCTTTTGATGGTTGGTTAAGTTTGTATTGGATTTAGTTGGAGAAACTGAGAAATAGCTATTATTTGATAAAGTGAAATAAGAAGTTCGATCTACCTGGGATCCTGTTGCTCTTGCTTCATTAGATGATTAGCTCCAACCTCATTTTGCCTATCACCATCATAATTTTCTTGATGTAAATAAATACATTTCATGAATGATACCTCTTCTCAGTAATTTATAAGACAAATGGTTTCTGTTTTTTTAACAATCCAAATAGTAGTTGGCATATATTTCGAGTCTTCATCATTTAGTTTTGCTGTTGCTGATACCTTAACCTATTGTTGAAGAATTATATGGTACCCATGTCATCGTTGGAGTTAATATGGGAGGTAAAGATGTAATTCATACGAGTATCATTATCGATTACAATCGCGTTTTTGGACGAAATAGTTCCGTAGCATCCGTATGCATTGTTGCCAAACAAGACAAAAGAGGGATGGGATCCAAGTGCTTTCTTTGTTTTTGTTGAAGACTTTCGGAAACAATACAAGGAAAAGCACCCCAACAACAAATTTGCTACCGAACTATGAATTCTTATACTTTTTTACATAAAAAGATTTTTTTTATTTTCTAACATTTGGTCTTAATATTTTTTTCCAATATGCTCTTTTTCACGTCATGTACGTAAATCATTATTTTTCTCATTTTTTAAATGTCACCCCGTGGTGCATCGCACGAGAATAAATACTAGTTAAAATTAAAAAGTAAGAATATGAACTTCATCTTGGTATAAATTGATCCTAGCAAATTTAAAGATTCCCACTTCAAGTTCTTCAATCCAAGTTAATTTTACATTTCCTTTTTATATTTTAAGAACGATTGAGTATTGTTAGTTGTTATCTTTAGAATTGGGTTTGTGTCTATAAGTAATAATATTTATTTTTATTATCTTTATGCTTGAATAATATTGTGGATGATTAATAAATTGATCTGCAGGGTTGCAAAAGTGATAAATGGATGGGGTAATAATTAAAAGTTAAAATTGAAGAACTACGTTTAGTAAAAAGACGTCCGATATTTATCATTTCCAGATGGGTTAAATACAAATTGCACCCCTACATTATCATTAGTACCGCATATACCTCATGTACTATAAAATGTGATAGAGTGGCCCATCAACTTAATTGTCAATTCTCAAACCTTTAACATCGTTAGTTTATGTAGCACAATTACATTTCTACCCTTATATATATGATATAAATATAGATATTTTTGAATTTATTACTTGATCATTCTTTCAACTTTATTACGCAACACTTCAATTGCATCAACAAGTGGTTCTAGAAAAAAAATATCGTTTAGTGTTTGAACGTAAGAAATGAAATGCATGAATTTCAAGAATTAGAACTCCAAGAAGCATTTTAAGTCAGTATTTATTGCGATGAAAATTAAACTATAAAATTTTAGAAATCTAAAAATACTATCCAAAATAAAAGAGATTTATGTAATCATTTCTAGAAGGGAGGTGATATTCGCGGTAGCAAAATTACGAATGCGGGTTTAAAAAATCTACTCTCTACTTATCTTTCTTTCTCTACAATTTTATTTTTAATAGCTTTTATATTAGAAATCGTTTCAAAACCCATGTTATTGTAGCAATTTGCAAAGAAAAATGAATGCATCGAATGAGGATCGAGAAACGGAACCCAATGGGGTAAAATTTGTTCGTTTTTGTTCTTTAATTCGCGAAAACGCGACTCACGACCAATTTGGACGCCGAAAAATACGTTTCACCACCAAACTTAGGCGAAAAAAAACTCGATTCACACCCGATTTGGGCGCAGAAAAGCACTTTCGGCGCCCGGTTTGGGAACCCAACATAGCTATCCACGCCCGGTTTGGGCGCGCGTGCTGAATGAGTTTAAATAAAAAAAAAAAATAATCATATATTTGTGCTACTATAAGGACTCGAACACGATCTCCTTCTGTTAAAGTTCTAATTTGCCTAATCAGCTAGGCTACAGTCATATCAGCAATAAATTCTTATTTAACTGTAATTATCTATTTCATTATACTGGGCAAAAAATAAACAAATATACACTGCTACTGTGATTCAAACGCGGATCTATTGTGTAATAGATAAAACACCTATCCAACTAAGCTACAGCAAGTCTTTTAAATAATACTAATTTAATTATACTCATTCAATTCGGTTATACTGGGAAAAAAAAAAGAACCGGACGACCGGTCCAGAACCGGCGTTTGGACCGAACGCTCGAAGTAATTTTCCACGCCCAAAATGGGCGTGGAAAATTAGTTCGAGCGTTCGGACCAAACGCCGGTATCTGGACAGTTTCATGGGATTTTTTTTCATGATTAACACAAATTCATCTATATATATACTTTAGATGATTAATTACGTTTCAAATTGACGAGATTTTCAGATTTGAGAGGATTTGTGAGAGAGGTTGAGGATTTTTTGTGAATTTTGGGGCTTTGGGGATTTTGGGGTTTGGCTGGATTTGAGGATTTTTAGAG
Organism: Erythranthe guttata; assembly: GCF_000504015.1. The sequence goes on along the minus strand of NW_012193298.1, from coordinate 407,252 downwards.
AGAGAAAGAGAAGACTATTGTGAAGGACGTTCGTAATTTTTGCTGCCGCGTAAATCATTTCAGATACAAAAATAGATTTATTATGGGCCGAATTGTATGTCACCACAAATGGTGGGCCTTTTATGCAAATAATCAAAAGCCCATTGCTCAGCCCATTTCCGTATACAAAATCAATGTCATTCCATTCCCCTTGCACAAGTTAAACCAGTTCGAATCGACTCTCCAAAACTCACTCTCTCTCTCCTCTTTCTCTCTCTACACAGACTTGAATCGAAGCGCAGTTGATCGGAAATGGCGACGCCGATGGTGGAAGACAATTTCGAGGACGACACGCTCTCTTCTATGACCACGGAAGACATCACACGCGCCTCTCGCCTCCTCGATAACGAAATCCGAATCCTCAAGGTTCATTTTCACGATGTTTCGTCGATTTAATTCGGATTTTGATAGCCGCGGGGGTGGGGGTGGAATAATTTTGTTTGGATTTGGAAATTTGAATTTTAATTGTTGAAGCTGGACGAGGGTTTTTTTGAGTCGCTGTACGATGATTTTGCTGCCATTTTTTTTTAACAGGAGGAGTTGCAGAGAACGAATCTGGAGTTGGATTCCTTCCGCGAGAAGATAAAAGAGAATCAGGAAAAAATCAAGCTGAACAAGCAGCTTCCTTACTTGGTCGGCAACATTGTTGAGGTATTTATTTTGTGACTTTACTTAACTGTTTGCTTGATATGCCCGGTCTCTGTACTCTTTACAAGAAGGGTTTTTTTGTTGTTTTTATTGATATCTTTGGTTGGTTGTTTAGACTTTTGGGGTAAGACAGGAAATGCAAAATGAATTGGGTTTTTTTTATACTTTTGGGCTAGGGTTTCGAGTTTTCGTGTTCGGTATAAATGCACCCGTTGGCATTTGATTATTAACAGTGCTTGGCTTGTGCAATTGAATGCTTCAGTTTTGTAATGTTGTCAGATTTTCAGAAGATTTATATGCCTCCATTTACGCCTTTCGTGCGTGCCCGTAGTTATTCTATCTTTACAGTTTTTATGTCATTCTGAATAATATGCCCATCTAAGGAAGGTGTACCGACAATAAGAATGTTTGGTAACTACTATACTATTATCCAGTACTAATATGATATCTGCTTTGGTGAACTTCAATCGGCTCTCAGAGTCTGTATCATGAGATCTACTAAGGACATTTTATGCATATTTTGATTATGATTTTCTAGATAGCTTCAGTATCTTCAGGTATCGGTTGGTTTTTTGTGGACTCACGGGATCAGCACATTTTTTCTCAGATTTTGGAAATGAACCCTGAGGAAGAAGCTGAGGAGGATGGTGCAAATATTGATCTTGACTCGCAAAGGAAGGGAAAGTGTGTTGTGCTAAAAACATCCACACGCCAGGTAAATCCGTAAATGGCATGTTTCATGTATTTATCTGCCTACCCTTCTCCACCCCCCCTTCATCTTTTTTCATCTATGTGAGTTTTGGTGTGGAGCCTTTTGCGTGTACATTTCGCATTTTAGCTTTTTCTGAACACTTGTCAGTAGAGTAATGAACAATGATATTTGCCAACTCTAAGAAAAGTCATGTTCAATCTTCATCAAATTGAAAGGAATTGGCTCACTAGGTTTATGAATTATGGTGCTCAGCAAATCTAAATAAATTTCTATTTTTATCATTTGGAAACTCCACGGTGATAGTTTGGAAGTATAAAGATTTCAAGAGTGGTATTCTTCTTCTCTTCATATCTGCTTTAAGATACATATAAACGGTGGACATCTGAAGGAAATATCTTGCAGTTTCTACCTATATAGCACATCTTACTGGATTTAAGATGTATGTCAAATCCATGATTCTGATCTTAAGATACTCATTGGTTTCTGTAATCTGTAAATTGCAGACGATTTTCCTGCCTGTAGTAGGTTTGGTTGATCCTGATAAGCTGAAGCCTGGGGATCTTGTTGGAGTAAACAAAGACAGTTATCTCATCCTGGATACATTGCCATCTGAATATGACTCCCGTGTTAAGGCTATGGAGGTTGATGAGAAACCAACTGAAGACTACAATGATATTGGAGGCTTGGAGAAACAGGCAAGTATTCCTTTTAGGATCAATTAATAAAGGCTGATCTGATTCTTGTTAATATCTGTTGAATATAACTTTTCCTGGAACTGTTTTGGGTACGCTGCAGATTCAAGAATTAGTTGAGGCAATTGTGTTGCCTATGACGCACAAAGAGAGATTTCAGAAGTTAGGTGTTCGTCCACCAAAAGGAGTTCTTTTATACGGTCCTCCTGGGACAGGAAAAACTTTAATGGCCCGTGCATGCGCAGCGCAAACAAATGCCACGTTCCTGAAGCTAGCAGGTCCCCAGCTTGTACAGGTATAGTGTTGTCAAGATTCCTTTCACTGATGTTGATGCTTTGGTTGCTTTGGCTTGGTGGATGCATTATCTTGATTTACAGTACCACAGTTAAATTTCTTGTAAATGTAATACTATATTACATTCTTTCAGTGTGTAATATCTATTTGTGCTGCTAGTCTAAAACGAACATGTATTGTGGTGCATTGAAACTCTGCTTTTTTGTTGCTTTTAAGTTTATTTCCTTCATCGGCGTACTATAATCAAATTCTTGTGCATTTAGATGTTCATTGGAGATGGAGCCAAGCTTGTTCGTGATGCTTTTCAACTCGCTAAAGAAAAGTCTCCTTGCATCATTTTCATTGATGAGATAGATGCTATTGGTACGAAGCGTTTTGATAGGTAGGTGCTTACTTTCCTAATGAACTTTCCCTTGCTTCTTGTCTCCCTTCACTGTTGATGTTTTGGGTGAAGTAACTGACAATACCTCTCACCGAGGATTGTGGTGCCGTCTAATGGCTGATAAAAGATTATATGTTCCTCTTTTGCAGTGAAGTTAGTGGGGACAGAGAAGTGCAGAGGACTATGTTAGAGTTGCTCAATCAGCTTGATGGTTTCAGCAGCGATGACAGGATAAAGGTTTTCCCTTCTTTAGTGTTCTTTTTCTGTTCTCAGTTGTTCTTTTGCAGCACGAGTATTATTTTGTGTATTATTCCGTTAAGTTGCTTTGATCTTGATTGGTGGGATGTATTTACATCCCATTTACTTTCTTTCAACACCTTTTTTTTTTTTTTTTTTTTTTTTTTTTTTTGAAAATGGCCTTATAAATGACTTACAACCGAACCCAAAAAAGGTTGAACCCTCGACCTAATACTACCCTCCTCACCCTAATACTCGTGGTATCTTTCCACACACTTTATACTGTCATTTCAATATTGTTTGCTCTTGCTGTATTAAGTCTTCCCTTCCTTTTTAGTTCATATTATTATCAGCAGCATTGTGGTTCTTGATACACTTGTTTCTGTGTTCAGGTAATAGCAGCAACAAATCGAGCAGATATCTTAGACCCTGCCTTGATGCGATCTGGTCGTTTGGATCGTAAAATTGAATTTCCCCATCCTACCGAGGAAGCCAGGGCTCGTATTTTGCAGGTATACCTCGTAGTTGAGGATTTATATATTTTGTTGCTTATTGAATTTATTAGTGCTTTAGCCTGTTTTGAGGTGGGTCTTTCATATCATTTCCAATTTTTGTAGATGCAATCTTTTTATGAGTACGTGTTACTGAATACTGATTTTGTCTTCTTAACTCTATATTACAGATCCACTCCAGGAAGATGAATGTTCATCCTGATGTCAACTTTGAGGAGCTTGCTCGTTCAACCGATGACTTCAATGGTGCTCAACTTAAAGCTGTTTGTGTCGAAGCGGGCATGTTAGCACTTCGTCGTGATGCAACTGAGGTTAGTTTCTGTCTGTGCACGTACATGTATACATGCTGTTGTGTATGATGCCCATGTGTGTGCTGTGATAGCATATGCATCAGTTCCATGTTTATACATATAATCGGGAATTCCTATGTGTGAATGGATTTTTAGAGCTTTTATGTTTCGAAATCTTATTTAAAACCGAAGCCAAATAAGAACGCCCGATAACAGTTGTAACAATTAGAGCCCTAGTGTAATGATCATAACTCCTAATTTTAATGTCAAAATTGGTAGAAGATTAAAAGCCCCGTTGCTATATATTGATATTGTTTTTGTGCTTCGATCTATTCAAGTTTTTTTATTTGTTCGAGTTCTATATGTAAATGAGCATATAATAATCTAATGGATCATCTTTTTTTGGAATAGGTGAACCATGAAGATTTTAATGAAGGTATAATCCAAGTTCAAGCGAAAAAGAAAGCCAGCTTGAATTACTATGCTTAGACTTCGAATTTGGCCCTTGGTTGCAAGATGTCTATGGTACTGAGTTTAACGAGCATGCACGAATACTTTGTTGCTTTGAATCAATCCCATGCAAACTACTACTACTACTGTGCGGTTGGAATGTAGTTGTCATATTTTATGCGAACATCAAACTGCTGAACGTATTACTGCTAAAAATGGAGCGACGCTCTTGTCTGAATTTTCCTTCGTAATTGTTGCTTTTTCTTATTTACAATTATTTTTCATGAGATTTGTAGCCGTCTTTCCCCCCCTAAACGAGGTTAATATATCAACAATGGTTTTAGATTGCAAGGAGTATCATTTAAAAAAGGTTATAAAAAAATCCTTCATGATTTGTTAATTACAATTTACAGCCACCTCCTTCAAATATTAATTTTCTTACACGCATGTCAAATTTAGTGGAATCTTATAGATTATGTGGAATATTCTTCAGTTTGTTCGGTTTTACCCTATTCAAGCTTCGAGTTATGCGTTTTGGATTCTACGGAAATTAGAAGATTTTGTTAAATTTGACATCATATAGTTGATGGCTGGTTGTAATTTTCAAAAAATGAGAATTTTGTTTTCGGAATTTAATTTTATGTCATGGGTGGTCATAATTTACTGTTAAAAGAAAAAACAATTTCACAGGTTTTATATTCTGTAGGGAGTCAATATTTTCATAAATATGGCCGTTGTAAGTTAGTTTAATTTTATTTTTTTAAAAAGTTTAAGCTAAGTTTTTCTACCTTCTAAAATGAATTTTTATTATTAGTAAAATTTGAAAATAAAAATTTTGTTTCATGGAATGGAATGATAGTGAAATCATGATATAAAAAGTGTAGGATCTCAGATATACTAATTCGTAATTAATGGAATAATCTTTTAATAAGAGCGGGTAATCTAATTATTGCAATATTAGTTTTTGTGAAAAATAACATTAAAATAATAATCAAAACTCATAAAATCAAATTCATACTTCTCTCTCTAAATAAAACCGAAAAAAAGAAAAAGAAAAATCAAATTCTTACTTGTAGAAAACAAAAGCGCTTAACTCAAACGAGACAACTACACGTGAACTGTATGTTCGCAAATTTCACCAAAAGCTTCGAATTTGTGAAAAAAATGGCGGAATCCGAAGCCCTAGTTGCTGCCCAATACTCTCCCATAGAGGAAGACACCAACACAAACGAAGACACTTCCATGCCGGAAGCACAAAACCCCAGCGACGGTTCAAAATCCGATTCCGATTCCGAGTCCGAGTCCGACTCGGACTCCGAGGATGAAGCCCAAGCGAAGGCGCAAATTGAATCCCTGCAAACAGAGCTGTCCAATAATCCATCCAATTACGATACTCATGTCCAGGTACAGAGCTTCCAGTGCCAATTTGCTGCCGCAAAAACCCTTTCATACTTGTCTGTGTTTATATAACCATTTAACAAAATATACATAATATTAACGTGTGCTGCATTTTCTGGAATTTTTTTTTGTGTATGTAAATTATCCTTATTTTATTCGAGGATTCGGTTCAATGGTGCATAACTAATGTCTCTTTGATGAGTGAAACTAAATTTGTTCTCGTTGTAACCTTTGGAGTTTGATTACGAACGCGTAGTGATGAGTGATTTGTTGGCATGGTAAATCTTTGTCGGTCGTATAGCAGTAGAAGTGAAAATGCACGGATTTACAATATTTAAGAAGCTTACGTTCTCTTTCGTTGAGTCTTTCCTTTTGACATTTTTTTGAGGTGGTTAGGGCACTGTTAGTAGAATTTTTTGTATCGAGATACGAGACTCAATAATGGCTAATCTATACGAATGTTTTATTTATAAATTTGAGAGAAAGTGATGTAGAAATGTCTGGAGATTTCTGTTGCTGTTTCATTTCCCAAGAAGTTCGTATGGCATTGTGTTTGGGTGGCCAAGGTTAAAACTTGATATGTTTATAATTTTGCTGCAAGTTGGCTAGTATTTTTGTTTCTTCTGATTCTAACTTGTTACTTTTGGTTGCCTAGACCGCGAAATAGATGATTCCTCTCAATCGGCAAGCTTTGTTTTACAATATGCATACATATCTAATGGAAATATTTTCCATAAAATCACAGTTTCCCTCACACGCACATATCTGATCACAAATGATATTGCCTTATCCATTATTTGAAGTTTCAACTTTGAAGACTAGCTGACTTATTCCTGACATTATTTTCTTTTTTCTTCTATTTTGTTGTTGTTTTAGTATATTAAAATTCTGCGGAAGCAGGGCGACATAGAGAAGCTGAGACAAGCAAGGGAAACAATGAGTTCATTATTCCCTTTGAGTCCCGAAATGTGGCAGGAATGGGCTAAAGACGAGACTTCCATGAGCTCCGGGTATATCCCTTGTGTTGTTTCTATCTTTCTTAGCATATATGCCCCAGTATAATTGTGAAGATTTTTTTCTTCTCAATCTTGAATTCCTAGAAATGTGGCCACTGGCCAGTGAATCAGTGTTTTAATCGTGACAACTTTAGTCTCTGACTGTATTATTTTTTATTTATCACTAGATGATGCTCTCCCTCACCTTTGTTCTTTATGAGTACTGGTTACAAACTACAGAAGCAAAAAATAGTGACACTTTAAGATGCTCAATAACTCATCGGTTATATAGGAAGCCAATTGGATGATTGAATTTATTGGAATATATGTAACTCCTGATTCTCCATGCGAACAGTATTTCAGAAATTTGGTGTATTTATCATTTTATTTGCACTAAACGCATCTCATTAGACAGTAGTCCTTTTATTTTTTCTGATAATTAAGATGATATAGTTTCTTTAAGTCCCCGAACACCATCGCGCAAAATCTATTTGTTTCCAGACAATGTTATTGCAAAATGGAGAATGATGAGTGCATATGGTTCGTAAGATTGTTCTAAGGAGGACTTGGTATGGCTAATTAGAAAGTAGAGCAGGAAAAATACTACAACTTGTCTGTTGTCTACACATAATTTATGTATACAGGTTCAGTAAGTTATGCTGGTCTTATTTAGGTCGCCATGAAGAAAGCTGTAAATTGTGTAATATGACTATATACGGTAGATTCTGAGTGAATGAACGATTCTCATCTTTCTACATGGTGAAGTCCTTCAATGTAAAAAATCCACCAATATTCCGTGATGTAGAGAAATCAACCATGCCTGAAAGAGTTTAAGACGTTCAATTCTGATGTGGACCATGATTTTGAACACTGTCATTGAAATATATTGACTAATATCTCGATAGGGCTGGTGGATATGAGTGATAAATTAGGTCAGTTCAGATATGTTAACGGTATGGTAAAAATGATGCGTATTCTAATTCTTCAACATGAACATTTGTATATTGGAGTATCCAACATATGCCTTATCTAATTATCTTTATAGTGAGAGCTCATAGTCTGTACGAGAGCATGAAATTGTTTTTTTATGCTTTCCTTTCTTGACCCATATCTATGCTATATCTTTTGTTCATATCCTGGTTGATACACATGACAATAAAGTTTCAGGTATATGTCTTATTGAAGTTTTTGTAGCATGATAATGTGATAATGATTAGTTAAACCCTCTTATTCGTGCATCTTTTTTGCAGAGTGGAGGGAGTCCCTGCAGTTGAAAAGCTGTATGAGCGAGGTGTTTCTGATTATCTGGTAGGTTTTTATACTGCACTTCTGAAATGTAAATGAATAGAATCAACCGTTCCCGTTCCCTATGCTAGTTGAAGAAAATTATGTTCAGAAGTCAATGTCTTCCTTGCATTAGTGTGTGGTGATGACAAGCTTCATAGAGTAGTCCTTACAAGTATCAAATTGAATGTGGTTTAAACTGTTCCAGATCATGTTTCAATCAGTAAAAAATAAATTCCGTAGGTTTTTAATAGGAGCTGCATGAAAGAGGCGAATGAAGCCAAATTGCACCAGGACTTATCAATTCAATCTCGGGTTATTTATTTTCTGAGCGGAGCTTGCATAACACCAACATGAGGTTTAAGGGTTTATGTTTGCTAAGATATGCCGAGGGTCTAGGAATTTATGAATGTGATGTTTAATATACGAATAAGAATGGGACAGGTAGATGAATGTAGGGGTGGTTTCGGTACGGTTACCGAACATTTTGTTCAATACCGTGTACCTACCGTATCTTTCGGTATTGAAAAATTCTATACCGTTACCGTACCAACAATTGCGGTATACCGTTATTCGGTATACCGTTAGTTTCGGTACGGTATGATCGGTACGTGGTAATCTACCGTACATCATTTTGTTGATTAACTCGGATAATACCATAATTAAGATGAATACTAAATAAATGCATAAATACAACAAATTAAGCAAATGAATATGGTAATCAGGAAATTTACATGAATGTACATTATACGACCGTAATAGCACTTCAATTAACTAATGATTACTAAGATATCTATAGAAAAATTGTAGAAATTAATGAGCAAAAAAGTTTCATGGTTTATATAAAGAGAAATAGAAAAAAAACTATGTTGCAATAATGCAAATGAAACAAAAGGCTGAGAACTTAGGGAGGAAAGAAAGGGAGAAGAAAATTATGGCAAAAATTATTCCACCAATAAGAGATTAGTTGGACTTTGAAACTAAAGAAGTATGTGACATAAACAACTTCAACGAGAGCCAAGTATTGAGTTTGCATAAATATAAAATAGTAAAAAAAAATTATAATAATGTATATATAATATATGTAGGATGTATCATATCTTTATTCTTGTTTTTTATTTTTTTAATAATATTTGTTGACTATATTTTTTTTTATTTAACAATATAAATGGAAAAATATGTTAACTAATTTTTAAAATAAGTTGCGGTACGGTACGGTATTACCATGGTATTGAAGATATAATACCACTACCGTACCGTAAGACAATGGTACGGTACCGATACCGTACTAAATGCAGTGGTAACCGATAGTTCGGTATTTATTCGGTAATTTGTGGTAGGTATACCGTGGTAATCGGTATTTGGTAATTTTTGCCCAGCCCTAGATGAATGTGTTGATGTGTCCTTGTTTTTTAAATCAATTCTTTTCTCCAAGTTCTCATTATTCTGCTGCTCCCCTGAGTTTTGTTTGCTTTCTGATAATAAAGATGTATCAGGTGTCTTGATTCACATGTAAAAAAATTCAATTGCTTTACGATTCAAAAACTATGATACAGAGTTTTAATAAGTAGATGGGCTTTGTAATGGATGTACAGAAAGTTCATTCATCACTTACCATGGTTTATGGTTGTATGTGAACATTTCCAAACATCTTTTATCCTCAGGTTACCAAAATGTAGCTTAGATTGAAGCAGTTAGGTACTGTTAACATGAGAAATGTACTGTTAGATATGCTTAGGCTTCCTGACATATGTTTCTACATCACAACTAACAACTTTGTCTGTTTTTGTTTCAATATTCAATTGGAATTTTATTCTGGCAGTTATTATATATTCTTATCTGTGATTTGACTTGAGTTTTCAAAATGTATGATTGACTGATGTTTTTTTGTACAGTCTGTTTCCCTGTGGTGTGACTACTTAAATTTTATCCAAGAATATGATCCATCTGTCCGTGAATGTTCTGCCGTCGGCATAAAGAAGGCAAGGAATCTCTTTGAGCGTGCTCTTACTGCTGGTGGGGTGCATGTTACTGAAGGTCACAAGATATGGGAACTGTACAGGGAATTTGAAGAAGCTATTTTTGTCACCATTGCAGAAACTGACCCTGGGGTGAGAAATTCTGCTGTAATACAACTTTATCAAATTTAAAAAATCTACCATATACAAATTTTATCCACTTGCTTGTGCTACTGGTATCTGATCTTAATTCATGGTGGAAATTTAGTTGTTGTTTGTGTAGGAATACACTTGTGGTATTTGCTATGACTGGTCTTTTACTTTTCTTCTTTTTTGCTAGTTTTCTCACGTGTCAATTGGTTGGCTAGATTACGATAATTTTCATGTTTGGATACAGATTAACGGAAATTCTTGTTAGGGTTTTAATATTTTTTGTTTAAATAGGGCTTCAAAACTATAAACAACTTCTGTGTCACATGTTTGAAACATGCAGCTGCTGGCAGATTACGAAAACAAACTTCTTTTGTAACATGGCCTTATGGGTGATTGCCTATGCACTCGAACTTGGCTTCAGTGCATGTGAAGTCCGTATTGAGGATAATACGTTTCTTTTTATAGGATATTATTTGCTTATATTTCCTTCGTATTTTTCCCCATGATGAGTAGTAGAGATAAAAGATTTAGGCTTATCTAGAAGTTTGATTCTGCACTAGTCTTTTCCACTCTACTCCCCCTCTTCCATTTTTTTTAATATTTTGTCATTATCTGTGATTTGAAATACAAGTGTTAGAGAGCAGAGTTCACATGAAGATTTGTCAGATATTGAATTGACTTGCAAAAAAAAGGAAAGAATAAACTTTTGCTAAATTTAGCAGAAGGAAGCTGACTTAATTCAATGAATTTTGGTATGTTTGTGCCTTTTTATCTTGTGAACTGTTTCAACTAGTTTTTGATAAAATAATCAGAAAATATGCGTTTTCTTGTCAATTTATGTTGAATTCTCATTGCAGGCAAAAGAAAAGCAGATTCAGCACATACGGAGTTTATTTCATCGCCAATTGTCTATTCCCCTTGCTAACCTAAAATCAAGTCTTCTTGCGTACAAGGCCTGGGAGGCTGATCATGGGGGTCCCCATGATGTTAATAGTTCAGAACTCGACGGTCTTTCATCTCATGCTGCCTCTGTATATCAGAAGGCATTGGAAATGTATAATGCTCGTGCTCAATTTGAAGAAAGTATTTCCAAGAAGGATGTTGACTCAGAAAAACTTCTCGAATTCATGGTACTTTATTTTATTGACCTATCTGTATACACAGTTTGAAAAACAAGTTATCACCTAAACAATAAGTAAAAGATAGATGAAGTATTTACAAAAATGGAGTGCCTGTGAAAACCATGATAGGTCTGGATTTGGATTAAGAAGTAGGTTAAGATGATACAAATGGAAATGCCAATTAGAACTATTCTGCTAATGCTGGATGCTGAAAGTTTTTAGAGGTGTTTTCTCCTGTTGCTGAATATTTAAGAGGATTGTTCTTTGTTTAATACATGCGGCATTTTCCTTTTAACGTGTGCATAGAGTCAAACTGAGTCTGGATCCTTGATCATGAAAAGGTTTGATAGGTTGATTAAATATACATACTGTTTAGCTGAACCATCGACCTCTCTGAACCTCACTAATCTGCTGTTGCAGTTTCCTGTTCTATTGTTTTTTCTTTCCAGAATACTTTTTGTAAAAGCTTATTACTGATTTCATGATTCTGCAGACCTATTTGAAGTTTGAGCACTCATTTGGTGATCCAGCCCGCATACAGATCTTGTACGAACGTGCTATAGCTAATTTTCCTATATCTAGTGATCTATGGCTAGACTATACTCAGTACCTGGATAAAACATTCAAGGTTCTCTAAATATTTTTTCTCGTATTAAAATGACTTATTTATTGTCTTTAGGTTACGATAATCACATTTAGAGTTGATGCATTGCAGACTGCCAGAATTGTGAGGGATGCTTATTACAGGGCGACAAGGAACTGTCCGTGGGTAGGAGAATTGTGGGTTCGTTACTTACTCTCGCTTGAACGCAGTGGTGGTTCTGAGGAAGAGTTATCAACTGTATGTTTCTATATACCTTAATAAGCCTATACTATAGCTGTGTTACTGATGCAAGATTATACCTCTATATTGTTCTCAACTTTATTTTGTGTACGGTAAACACAGAGTGTATATGGTGATTATTAATGCATTTGGTGTTGGAGGCATTTAACTCAAATTATGAACAATTTCTGATAGCCTAACACATAGTGTTGCATGTGCACCTTGTCATTTTCCATTTAACATATGCGAGCAGATTATTGGGCATATTAAGGATCTGATGTTTCTTCCATTCTGTTGTTTGACTAAATGAACTTAATACACTCTTGTACTATTTGACAAAACGAGCAGTATATACTGTTGCTGTGTCGGAACATAGTGTGCAAGACATTTGCTTGCTACCTATAATGATTTTTAATTCATTTATGCAGTTTTGCTTAATTAATGCTTTGTTTGTTGCCCTTTTCTATTATGTTTCTCTAATTTCTTATTATTTCAGGTATTTGAGAAATCACTGCTGTGCACTTTTTCAAGTTTTGACGAGGTAAAGGGATAAAATGATTAATTATTTTGGAAGTGATTTCAGTCTTACTTGATAGTTAGTTTCAATGCCGTCTATGTAACTTATCATTGAAAATCCCTGTATTACGTAAACACGAAGTACGGATTGAAGGGGTTAATTAATCTTCAACAATTTTTTTGGGGGTGGGTGGATTGGGGGATGAGGATGAAGAATAACCATGACTTTGTGGGGTTATCCTTATTTATTGATTTTTCAGTTCATCCAGCCAGAGTAGTCTAGTGAGATATTAATGAAGATACTGATCTGCTCAGAAGCTAGTTTATTGGATGTTCTTATAAGGGATAAGCTTTTGAATATGGCTTAGATAGTCATTTCTGTGGCTAATGGAAGAAGAAGATCAGAAATTACTTAAAGATGTGTAGATTTAAAATCTGAAATCCAAAAGAACAGCTGTGACTAAACCAGAAGCTTGATAGATTTGTATGCATTCTGCTTATGAATTTTCTGTTGCACTTGTGAATTGCTTCTGTAGAGTTTCGGAACTTTGGGAACTGAAAGGTGGGCGGAGTGCTTTTAGTTTCTTTGGTTATGTATGTGATTGTAAAACGAGGAATGATGCACATCATTGGAATTTTGTAGTTATATGATGAAGTTATGAACTATTATTTACTTGATTATCCTCAATCTTTATTGCATTGGTTGTTGTTTTCACATAAATTTCTCAATTGACCTTCATTTTTTGTTTCAGTACCTCAATATATTTCTCACGAGAGTTGATGGGTTAAGGCGGAGATTATCTGCATCTACAAAAGTTGGGGAAGGCATGGATTACGCGGTTATAAGAGACGTATTTCAGGTTTTACACTGTATGCTTGAACTTTTTGAGTTTTAATATTTTAAACAGTGTACTTAAACCTTATAAGTTCTAAAATCAATTTCTTGTATAAGGATATTTTTCAGGTTTTGCACTGCATACTTAACATTTTGAGTGTTACTATACTATTCCTATAAGAATCTGGTCTTGACATCTATAAGAATCTTTTTGCTTCTAACTATTATATGTGGGTCGTGGTTATGTGCATTTCATTATTCTTAGGGCTTATTTACTTATCAATCGAAGCTCAGTGCAAAATAAATGAGTCTACCTCCGAGAGTGTTATTAGTGTTAACCACAATAAATGCTGTGTGCGATTATATGAATCTGTTATGTCCTTAAATGAGAGTATCACAATCAGAAAGGTCTTATTTATAACGTAAATGCAAAAACATTTTTGGTTTCAGCGTGCATCAGACTACTTGTCCCCACACCTCAGCAACACAGACAGTTTACTTGGCATGCACAGTTATTGGGCTCACTTAGAGTTCAAATTGGGAAAAGATTTAATTGCAGCTCGTGGTGTCTGGGAAAGATTCATTAAAATTAGGTAACATTACTCTCCTTTTCCTCTTTTGCTTGGTGCAGTGATATGTTCGTACTTATTTCTTAGAATCATATAACTTTATTTGCTGTTTTTTTTCCCAGTGGGTCTATGCTGGAAGCTTGGCGAGGATATATAACATGGGAGATTGAGATGGGCAAGATAAATGAAGCCAGATCCCTTTATAAGAGATGCTACAGTAAAAGGTTTCCCGGGACAGGTTCAGAGGTAAATTCTTATTTTGTTACTATTCATCTTGTTTATTGTGAATGCTTGATTATAGATGTTAAAACTGCAGTTTGTCTTTACTCCTCTATAGGAAATAGCTTTGTTATGAACTTGTATAATGATTTGAAAGGGTAATGAGTAATGACTTTCTGTATTTATTTCAATATTTTTCATGGATGACTGTGATTAAACTAAACACTGAGTATCAGGTTCTTGTTTATCACGACGAGTCGTTTTTACCTGTGAATCATCTGAATTTGAATTAAAGATCGCAGCTGAGGATATAGATATTAGTTCGTGCCACAAAAGATTTTGGATGGACTTCCTTCACAAAATTAGAACAATCAAGACTCCGTTTTTTAAAAAGATTTTTTGATAGCATAAATTCATTAAATTTCCTGTGAGTTAGAGACTTTCCTTGTGTAAGTTACCTATTTGCCTTTTAGCCAGAGCATTAATGCTGTTGGATTATGTTTCTCTCTTCCGCATCTCAGGTACCTATTTTAAGATGCATAAATGACTACTCCTATTAATTAGATGTCAATAGACAAGAAGGCAATCCTGATCATCAAAATATGATAGTATGACTGGACAAAAAGGAAAAATAAAATGAGGCATTCTGTAAGAGATAAATGGACTAGACACGAGAGATCAAAGACAAATAGAAAATCATTAGCTTTCAGCTGTTATGGGATGAATGCTTATATGACTTGTGTAGGTCTTATTTTGTTATTCAAAGTCTGCCTAATGTTGGATACCTTGAATTAGATGATACCTTCATTTCCTAAAAAACAGAATCATTCAGGACATCTGCTATTCGTGGGTACGCTTTGAGAGAGAATATAGTTCCCTGGAGGATTATGATTTTGCTGTTAAGAAGGTACTCATTTTATGCTTTTTCTACTTTGATTTTTCTTATCGTATCGCGTTGCTTATTATTTTTTCTTATTTAAGTTTGGGGCCAATAATTTCAAAAACTTCTTTACTTAATAATATCTCATACTGTGAGAAATGGTGCATTTCTTATTTTGCACTGTGCTATCTACTGCCGTTGTTTTGCTGGTGAAAGGATTTTTTTAGTATTGTTTACTCTTGAATCTATGTTTCCTGATTGTAAAGATTAATGTAAAATGTCGTGCAAAAGAGATAAATGGGTGAAAAATTACAGATCTATCAGCCCAGTTGCAACGTTCATTTATTTTCAACTGGCCTACTTACTTATGTTGTATTTTATGTCAGCCCAGTATTTGCTTTCACTCCTCACGTATCTAACCTATAAAATCCTGGTGATAACTCTGGTTGTAGCAACATGTTTTGCTGTCTCTTTTTTTTTATTATAGTTAGCGACTGTCAAGCTTCATAAGCTCAGCCATCCTCTTTTCATATTGTCACAGGTAGCTCCTCGTCTTCAGGAACTGCAGCTTTTTAGGTTGCAGCAGGAGAGCAAAAATGTTGGTCCAGTCACAAATGAGAGAGAAAATCCTACACGGAAGAATGCCCAGGAAAAGAGAAAAACAACTCCGAATTCAACCGATGAACAGTCTCCAGCTAAGCGTCAGAAGATACACCTGAAAAATTAAAGAAAATAAACGAGAAAGAAAAAGGTAAGGTGAAGACTCTCTGCTGAAGCAAGTGATGCTGCCCAATTAGATACAAACAGAGCAGAGAGTGCTAGCAGTAAGGAAACAAGGGATAAATCCTCTAAAATATCTGCGCCATTTAATGATCAATGCACAGCCTTTATTTCTAATCTAAATTTCCAGGCATGTTCTCTTGCTATCGTATCACTTCTCTTACCGTTTATAACTGAATCATGGATAAAGCAATTCGTTCTTATTTTATATGTAATTGTAATTTCTTCAGGCAACCAATGACGATCTGATTAATTTCTTCTCTGATGTTGGTGGAGTTGTCGCTATTCGGATATTGAAGGACAAGTTCACCAAAAAATCAAGAGTAAGTTCCGGAAACATTTTACTCAGCTTGGATATTGAAGTTAACCATGAGTTGTCTGTTGTTGCAAATTATTGTTCTTTGTGCTTGACTTGTGTTTGCATGTGCAAAGATGAGTCCGACAAAGTTAATTCGTCCTTGGTATTTATTAAACGTGAATCTCTTCATGAAGGGATTAGCATATGTGGATTTCTCGGACGATGCACACCTTTCTGCGGCTTTGCAGAAGAACAAGCAAGTTTATTTAGGCAAGAGATTAAGCATTTTAAAGTCGGACCCGAAACAAGGCAGCAGGAAAAAAGCGCCTGGAGGAAGCATCAGATCATCAGAGCATGGTATGTTGAGATTAGCGCGTTTCTTACTTTTTTCGATATTCATTTTGTTTCTTCTACTTTCCATTGCCCTCGTTGTTTCAAATGATCTGGTAAACGTTAGACACCTAGCACAATGTTGTGATATAAATCGAAACCATGTCTGATCTTTGCTTATCTAAGTCTCTATACTTCCTTTCTTTCTTCGGCTGCCAAAGGAAATTAAAACTTATTGATTCGAGAACTGCCTAAGTTTCATATATTGATCGACATTTATTATTATGTACTTATGTTGTTGCATCTCAAAATGACAGGTAATGATGCTAAAAGGACGAACAATCCAGATAAAACGGAGTCACAAGAAACTTCCAAAGGGAAAAGTGAGTCCGAGCCACAATCTTCGAGTGCTAGGCATGAAGAAGATATCAAGCTGAAAGGGAGGAACACGTTTGCAGTGCCAAGAAACGTGAAACTCAGAGGTAAACCACAATCTGAAGGAGCTGCTAAGGAACACGAGGATGAAAACCCCAAATCCAATGATGAGTTCAGGAAGATGTTCGTTAAAGAATGAGTGTAACAACATAAAGCTAACTCACTGTGTATCTCGTGATCGAACTTTAAATGTGGCTCTTTTGCTACCTTATTGTTAGACGTATGGGTTTTGTTTATTATCTTGTTGACCGTTGGTAAAACTATATGCCCACTACTTCGAGATCGATTTTCGTCTAGTCCAAAAGAGGGGTGAAAAAGAATTTCTTGAAAATATTTTTACTTTTTGTAGTTTTGTTAGATTATTTTTACCATAAAAAAAGGAGGCTCCGTAACTTCTCCACTCATGGCTTATGTTGTCCCAAGAAAAAATATGTTTTGCAATAAGTCATGCAAGTATAGAATCATTTGATATCTGACCTTTTTTAATGGAAGTTTTATCAAAATCTGTCCAGTTTGATTAAATTTTCTATGATTTGATGGTAGATGATGGTTTGGATATTTATAGATCATATTAATATATATATATATATATATATATATATATATATATATATATATATATATATATATATATATATATATATATATATATATATATATATATATAAGAGAGTAAAATTGAAACTGAATTCAGTAGGGAATTTGAAACCGAAAACAAGCGTTCTGATTTTCCATTCTACATACATTGTTAGAGTGGAATTTTAGTTCAGTTTTAGTTTCGAGTCCATGTCCAGTTTCAATTCAACTATGTATTCCATTCTACATACATTGTTAGAGTGGAATTTTAGTTCAGTTTTAGTTTCCGAGTCCATGTCCAGTTTCAATTCAACTATGTATCCGAATCCACGGTCATTCAAAATGTTAAATATAAAATGTGTCAGAATCCATCGATTCATTTCAATTCATGCACGGAAGAATAAAAGATTATCTACCCCTGCCTCCAGTTTTCATCACCGCTCAAAGAAAGATCGTTTTCATCACCGCTCAAAGAAAGATCATAATCGTTTAAGAAAAATATCTACCCCTGCCTCCAGATTTCATCTCCGTGCGAAACCGTCTTCACTCAAAGGCTCATTAGTAGAAATCTTAATAAATTGTTTATTCTAATTTCTATATATAAAAAAAAAATCCGATCAACTACTTTTTTGGGAAACTCCAATTTTATTTTAAGGCGTGACGGTACGATTGGAATACAGAGATTGCAATGAGCCGATGGCCGATTTCGAGACATAAAAAATCAGTTGGGTTCATCTATGTTTCAACATTGATTGTGTTCTTATATATAGTATTTTATCTCCCTAATTGTTGGTGGGATTGATGTAAGTAATACTACGGTTGAGGATTACATTTTAGAATGTAAGTGTAATCCATAGGTTTGTTTAGAAAGCTCTTAGAAATCTTTATAACTTGATGACAAGTTCCAAACTACCTAATACAACTGGCCTACTTAGGGGCTTGTCTTTTTGTCTATTTTTCTTGTACAAAATACAAATGACAATAAAACGACATCTCAACCTTTATTATTTTAAGCTATTAATTATTACAATTTCTTCTACAATCTCCCAATTAAAAAGTTATTGCCCATCTCTCCTTATAATGAAAACATTGTATTAGATTGGATGTACCAAGAATTATTTGACCTAATACAAAAAAGTTATTAACGACCCCATAATGAATTAAGCTTGCATCATTAACACGTTACGTTCCGAGATAAGATTAGGGGAGGTCCGACACAAATACTAAAATTCGAATCATGTTACAAATTATAAAGTTGGGGCGGGATACGATTTCATCATTAGACTATGAACCAACTCCTCTAAGAAAAGATCAAAAGTTAGTTAAATCATGGCATAGATGGTATTTAGCTAAGCTTATAAGTTGTTTAAGAGCTTATAAGTTGTTTAAGAGTTTATACGTACTTTCAAAGTGTTTGGTAAAATTTTGAAAACGAATATTAAGATTTAAAAAGATAAGCTGCCGGAGAGCTTTTTTTTTTACTTTCTAGAAACTATATAAAAACCACATTTTTATTTAAGATTTTATAATGAGTAGAAATAGCTTATAAACTAATTATTTAATCACTTTAAAAATTAATTCTAATAATTTACCAGCTCTTAAAATTATTTATTGAATGTTAGAACTTATCAGTTGTTTAAAATAAGCTTAATCAACTAAATGAGAGCAAGTAGACATCAATTCACATTGGAAACCAAAGGAAAAAGAAAAAAAAAGGAAGAAGAATATAAAGAATTAGAAATGAGTATAAATCCCCACTTAAAAAAAGAAAGTGATTATGGAGAAAAAAACTTATTTGACAGCCCAAAGAGAAACTGTGCCAGAAATAAACCAACCCAACACCTATTGCTTCTTCCATTTTCAGCTACTGCCTAATCAACTTCTTTACTTCCTTTCTTTTGTTGTCCTCTATTTCACTTTCTAGACCTATATTACAATATAGCCTCTGCACTCGATAAATTAATAACATCATTTAAATATAATAACTTCTTCCGGTCTCGAGTCGGAAAAAAATGTACTAAATACTAGTTCAATAATTTAATATTTTACTTGATTAATGGAATTCTGTTAGTCAAAACTATATTAATTTATAGTGGTTTAAATCTATTATATATGAATGTCAAATAACCATTCAATATAGGGGGCAACTATTTTAAATCCCAACTTTTGTTTACTTGAATACTACCAAGTTTAAAACCAAAATTGAGTACATATTTATCAGTTTTTTCTTACTTTAATACCAAAATAAAAAGAAAAGTACAAAAACACCATTTCATACAAAATATCAATTATATCAATTTTTTTTAGAAATTACCTATTCAAAAACCAAATAAAAAAAAAGAAAAAAAAACCCTTTGTTGTAAAAAAAAAAAAAAACCTCCACCATTTCTTCTCCTCTCCAACCCTCGCCGCCGCCGCCGCCGCCGAACGCCACTGTACGTGCTCGTAACTGCCGCGACAACCCAATTAAACTCTATCTTTTTCATCTTCTTAAATCCTCCAAAACATCTCCAAATTCAAAAAATCAAAACCTCACAAAACTTATAAAATGGAGTTATAAGACAATAATATGGTAGTATATGTGGAAAGAGAAGCCATTAAGGTAAGTATCGATGTCTTTTTTGAGCTTCGAAGTCGATTTTGAAGTTTTTTTTTTGGAAACCCGTCGGCAATTTTCGACACGTACAGGTCGATTTTTTGGTCAATTTTCGACACCATCGTGTCGAAATAAAAAAAAAAACAAAAAAGACCAAATTTCGACACGAACAAGTAGAAAGGTCACCAATTTCGACAGATATGCGTCGAGAAACCCAATTGATATTTTAGAAGAATAT
>NW_012193298.1:363987-386892 GCF_000504015.1 Erythranthe guttata | reverse complement strand
TATATATATATATATATATATATATATATATATATATATATATATATATATATATGATAACTGAAATTTTTAATTTTTGATTCGATTTTAATATTTCCAAAAGTATTCCGAAAATTATTGTTTCTTTCTTCCTACAAATATATTTAAACTGTTAATATATCGGGAATTGCTTTTTGCGGTTTGAAAATTGCTATTTGCGATTGATAACAAAAAATACTTTATCTCTCTAAAACCCCAAAACTTCCTAAAAAAATCCAAAAACCCCCCATTCATGCAGTGCACGCCCAAGTTGGGCGTGCAAGCTGCATTTGGGCGCCCGAGTTGGGCGTCCAGTGCAAAATTGTTTTATTTTTTTTTAATTGAACGCCCATCTTGGGCGTTCCAACATGTTTTTGCGAAAAGAAAAAGCCCTACAAATCGATTTGTAGGGCTTTTTAACATGAAATTAGTTCCGTAATCAAACCCAATGCATATTACACATAAAAGAGTCGGAATTACATCAAAAAATCGAAACCCAACCCTTCTTCAAGCTTGATTTCGATTTTTTGAATTTTTTTCTTTTTTTTTTGCTATTTGCAGTTTTGGGGGTTTTTTGATTTTTGAAAAGTTTTTGGGGATTTTATGAAAAACCGCAAATAGCAATTTTGTAACCGCATTTCATATATCATAACATATTGATATTCATATGATGTATTTAAAAATAATTGATGTAAAAAATTAACATAATATTTTTTTATATAAAGTATTATATTGGAATGATAAACAGTTATTCTATTATATTTTTCAATTTAATATTATATAATTTTCTTTTTACTTTTCTTTAGATTGTTTCAAAAAAAAAATCTGGTTTCTCCACAAACGATTTTTGTTCAAGTCCCTAGTCTCTA
Source organism: Erythranthe guttata (assembly GCF_000504015.1). The sequence continues at coordinate 386,005 of NW_012193298.1, read as the reverse complement.
GTGAAGATACACCAAATCAAAACCCACTGAAAACAAGGGTCCCACTAACTATTTCACATTATAGATTGTCAACGAACAATTTTAAATTATGTGATACAACTATATATAGTAATTAGTACATGTTACAATGCTAATTACTTTGCTTCATACGTATATAATTCGGGGTGGCCCTTTTTTTATTTTTTATTTATTTATTTTTTTTTTTTTTTTTATACCATACCATACTGCCCTACTAACCGAGACGACGAATTCCTTTCACTAGGCACTGAATCTCCCAAGCAATCGATGGCCCATAAAAAATAGTTTTAGCCTCTGCAAAAATGAGAGATCCCTTCCCATAAAAGTAAGAAAAAACTCGAACCAATTTCCCGTCAAATGTCTGAATAATAAGTTAAGAACATATATTTAGAATACTAGCGCTTAAATACTATTTTTGAGCATTTCAAACAAGGATATGCGTTGAATTGCTTTGAGAAAACTGATGTTCAATTTTGACTATAATATAAATGGGTAATTATTATTATCATATCGAACCATATCGAATTTTTGATATACCGAATTTTTTATGTAGGACAATGGTAATGAATTTCACAAGTCCAAAGTTTCGGTAACGGTAGTGGTTTAATGGATTTGACACGGTTGCCCTACCAAACCCACCCCTTGATATATTGACATTTATTTTTCTTTCATTATCACTTTTTTTTTAATATATATTTCAATTATTCTTAATTATAATTTTGGTTCTATATTATATCACTTATTAAACGAAAATCTTATATAATTTAAAATGATATTTGGGAACAAAAATTGAATAAATCGTAAAATATATGGACGAAAATAAATTAGTTATCCGTTATTATATTACAACCATCCAATATTAATGAAAGAAACAAGTTTGTACATTTCTAATTTGGCTAATAAAATAATGGTGCTCCAGCCACTAACGTTGCAATGGACAAATACCACAACTTATGATGTCACGTCCATATCACACTGCCTATGTTATCTTCAATTTATTGCTCTACTCTACATACATATGTCTCCATAATTAAATAATTATTTTTCTCAATTTATTTCTACATGTTTGGAACTAATATTGTAATTAATTTTCTCAATTTATTTCATTTGATCCGGTATTCGATTTCTAGAAATTTGCAGATAATATCTAATAAATATATTTTTTTATAAAATGATAGTTAGTTTTCTATTTTTTGTAAAGTGATAGATGCTACACATGATTATTTATATCGAGTGGATTTTAACCATAGATTTACACATAAACACACACTCTCATACGTATGTAGGCTTATTGAGTGGTTATTTAATCAGATTTACGGTTGAAATACACTCAAGTGGTGTTTGCAAAAGCTTTTACAAATAGATTATAAGTTTTTTTTGGCTCATAATCTACTTTTAAGTGTTTGCAAAATAAACTTTTGCTTTTGCTTATCTTAAAATAAGCAACTTTAACCCTATAATTTACTAAGCATGCACCCATGACCTTTTTTTTTCTATTTAAGTTTATTTTCCAGTAAATTTGCAAACATTCCCAACTTTTAGAAATAAGCACTGGTGGTGTTTGCAAAAGCTTATTTAAAAGCAGAAGTTCGTAATTGTGAGTTAAGTTGGTTTTAAGTGCTTATTTCTAAAAGTTGAGGGTGTTTGCAAATATTTTGAAAAATGAACTTAAACAGAAAAAGCATGTTAAGGGATGTTTTAAAAAAAATAGCTTAAAGCAGATTATTTTAAGAGAAAACAAAAGCTGATTTTATGAGGAAAAAAAAAGCTCATAATTACTTTTAAAAAGCTTTTGCAAACACCACCTTAAACCCAACTAAAATTACAATCCATAACTTCTGCTTTTAAATAAGCTTTTACAAATACCACCTCAGTATAAATAACCGGATGTAGCACGTAACTCCTCCACTTTCATAATGTTGAATGTTGATGCATACATTTTGCATCCCAACCAACCAAATTGCTCTATTTCAAATCCAACGCACTCAGAATATTCCCACGTTTCACTAATTTCTCAACTTTTTTTTTATATATTTTTTTTATCATCTTCTTCTCAATATCACTTTTGCTTGTGTTCGTTCATATATGATATATACCCCTCATTAAATTTGCCAATTGCCATGCCTTTTCCATTTCTCAAAATACAAGCATGAAGTTATTGGTGTTTCTATCACTACTTTTCTCTTCCCTCTTTCCAAGTGCATTTCCACACAAAATTTCAAGACCAACTTATGTGAGAATCGGTTCGATTTTCTCGCTCGGCACCATCAACGGCAGGGTGTCGAAAATCGCAATGAACGCCGCCGTGGAAGATGTAAATTCCGATCCCACCTTTCTCGGCGGCACCAAAATAAGCCTCTCCATATACGATTCGAACTACAACGGCTTTCTTGGCATCATTGGAGGTATATTAATTATATATACGTTTAAACCTCTATAATTAATTTTAAACCTCTATAATTAATACAGTCGGAACAAGCAAAATTCTATTAATTTAGCGAAATATTAAATTATCGAACTAATAATTTAGTAGATTTTTACCGAGTCGGGACCAGAAGAAACTATTATTTAAGCAAGGTTATTAATTTATCGAGGTTCTACTGTAATCATTTCTTGTCTTAACTCTTAACACAAGTTCACCTATGTTACTATGTATAATATTCTTATGTCTTGTTTGGCTCGAATAGGATTGCAGTACATGGAGACGAAGACGGTCGCCATCATAGGTCCACAAGTCTCCGGTATGGCCCACATTCTATCGCACCTCGCCAATCAACTCCACGTCCCGATGTTGTCCTTCACCGCACTCGATCCGGGCCTACAATCTCTACAATACCCCTTCTTCATCCAAACGGCCCCTAACGACCTCTTCCAAATGATCGCCGTAGCCGACATGATAAGTTACTTCGGATACAGAGAGGTCGTTGTGGTCTGCCCCGACGACGAGCAGAGTCGGGGCAGTATCATAGCTCTCGGCGAAAAACTCGCCGAGAGGCGCTGCAAGATCTCTTACAAGGCGCTTCTCTCGCCCGAGTCTTTAGCCACGAGCGAAGAAATCATGGACGTGTTAGTCCAAGTTGCTCTCATGGAATCGCGCGTGATTATCGTCCATGCCTTTGCAACTGTTGGCCTCAGGGTTTTCGATATCGCGCATAGGCTTGGGATGATGGATAAAGGCTACGTTTGGATTGCCACCGCTTGGCTTTCCACGGTATTGGATTCGACTCCGGTTTCTGCAGAAAAAGCCGACTCGATCCAAGGTGTTATTACGTTCAAGCCTCATATCGAGGATTCTGCGAGGAAGAGAGAATTCTTGTCTCGATGGAACAAATTGAGTAACGGTTCGATTGGATTGAACCCTTATGGATTATACGCTTACGATACCGTTTGGACGATTGCTAATGCAATCAAGAAATTTATGGATAGTGGCGGTGTGATCTCCTTCTCCAACGACTCGAGTTTGAATGGCTTAGGAGGGGCTTTGAATCTTGGTTCTTTAAGTAGATTCGACGGCGGTAAAGAACTTCTCGCGACGATATTAAAAACCAACACAACGGGTTTAACGGGACAAATTGCGTTCAATCCTGATAAATCGGTTGTACGCCCGTCTTTCGACATCCTCAACGTGATAGGAAAGGGGTACAAGCAAATAGGGTATTGGACTAATTATTCCGGCCTTTCCGTTGTGGGCCCGGAGATTCTCTACACGAGAGCTCCTAACCGTTCGAGTTCTAACCAACGGTTGTACGATGTTGTCTGGCCGGGACGGACGACAGTGAAGCCACGTGGATGGGAGTTTCCTAGGAACGGAAGGCCGTTGAGGATCGGGATTCCGGATAGGGTGAGCTACAAAGCTTTTGTCTCGAAGAACGAGAAGACGAACGATATCAATGGATTCTGCATCGATGTATTCCTCGCAGCTAAAAACCTACTCCCGTACGCGGTTCCTCATGAGTTTATATTGTTTGGAGATAAACAGAAGAACCCTAGCTATACGGAGCTCGTGAGCATGATCAACTCCGATGTGAGTATTCTTATTCGGGTTTATTGCATGCAGCACCCCTGTGTTTTGTCTAATTGCTACGAAATTTTCCGGTTATAAATATTAGTAAACATCCCTATACGAATTAAACTACGACCTAAAAACTCACCGTTCAGGGTTTTTTTGCTAATATTTATAACACATTTTTTTAGCAATTCGATATAACACAGTGGTACTGAATGCAATAAAATCATTCTTACTATTAAAATTGAATAAATGCAAATAAATTTTGTGTGTCATATAATTAACAACATGTCTCTATTATTACATTATATATTTATGTATGTATGTTTTAGGTGTTTGATGCTGCTGTTGGTGATATAGCGATTGTGACAAACCGGACGAAGATTGTGGACTTTACGCAACCGTATACAGAGTCGGGGCTAGTCGTGGTAGCACCGGTGAAGAAGTTGAACTCGAGTCCTTGGGCATTTATGCGTCCTTTTACTCTATCGATGTGGGCCGTCACGAGTGTTTTTTTCCTCATCGTTGGATTTGTTATTTGGATTCTCGAACACAGAATAAACGACGAGTTTCGCGGTCCGCCGAAGAAACAGTTCATCACAATTTTATGGTCAGTCATTGCATCATATATTAGTTTCAATGCACTAAATTTTTTTTAAGACATCATATTTTATGCAATAATCCCACCTTGTTCATTTTTCTTTCATCTTGCAGGTTTGGATTCTCAACTATGTTTTTTGCACACAGTAAGCAACATATTCATATATTCATTTATTTGGGTTTACTACATTTAATTTAGGACAAAATGCAATTCACCCCTATAAATTTCCCATTTTCGCACTTTCCCCCCCTAAAAATTCAGAAAATAGATAACCCTCACTTGAAATATTATTTTAGTTGCAATTTGCCCTAAAAACTAATTTTCGGTGGGCATCGTGCAACAATAGTAACATTTTAAAGGGACAATGTAGAAAAATAATATTTTCCAGGGGCAACGTGCAACAAAAATAACATTTAAATGACCAACATGCAAAAAAAAAAAAAAAAAAAAACCTCGATTCCGGTTAATATTTCATTGGAATTTTGCTTTCGGGGCAGTGTACAACAAGTATAACATTTTGAAGGGGGGCATTCATTTTTTTAAATTTTGAGGGGGTATAGTGCGAAAATAAAAAAATTATAGGGGGTGACATGCAATTTGCCCTTTAATTAATTAATTAATTAATTATAATATTTGCAGGAGAAAACACAGTGAGCCCATTGGGCCGTATGGTGCTACTGATATGGCTATTTGTGGTTCTAATAATCACATCAAGCTACACAGCCAGCTTGACTTCAATCTTGACCGTCCAACAATTAGCACCATCCATCAGAGGAATCGAGTCGATGATCACGAGCAACGAACGCATCGGATTCCAAGTTGGATCGTTCTCCGAGAGTTATCTAACGGAGGAACTCAACATAGCACAATCTAGGCTCATTCCTTTAGGATCCCCCGAAGAATACGCAGACGCGTTTAATGAAGGGAGAGTTGCTGCAATTGTGGACGAGCGCCCGTACGTCGATTTGTTTCTGTCGAAATATTGCATGTACCAGGTTGTCGGACGAGAGTTCACTAAAGGTGGTTGGGGATTTGTGAGTATCTCTTTTTACATCATCAACTCAATATTTTCGATTTCCGGTTACGATTAGAAATTTTTCGATTTTATAATGAACATTATTCTAGTCCATTTCGCTATTTTCTTTTTTGAGTTTTTTTTTATATGAAATAAAATAAATATAAGATTCCAATTTCAGTTTTGGAAAATAATTTTGGAATTCCGATTTCTTTTTTTCTTCTGGAATTTGCACATATATTATTCATACTATTATTTATTTTATATTTTACGTGACTAAAATTTTTGGAATTTTCGAATTTTGTCGATTCCAATAAAAAAAATTGGATTTTTATGCAAGTTTTTCATTTCAATTTTGGAAACTCCGATTGTCGATTTTTCCGATTATTTTGGAACGGAACTGAATTATTTTTTCACTTTCCAAATATTGAAACTTTTCGGAAAGTGCTAAATCCGATCTGATCTATTCGATTTTCACCCCTACAACATTAGTATTCATCAAATCGTTAGACCGTGCCATCATAATCGTCTCTAGCTATTTTGTGGCCTATAAAGCAAGTAATTAATAAATTGAGGCCATTTACGATTTTCGTGATATATGATATAAATTAAATTGCATTCTTAGTAAATTACCAAAATACCCTCGTAAAATCTTACGAATAACGTCCTAATTAAGCAAATTATTGTGCCCCTAAACGAATTTTCTTTAATTGACCGCAGGCATTTCCAAGAGATTCTCCACTGGCGATGGACATGTCGACTGCGATATTAACACTATCCGAAAACGGGGATCTTCAAAAGATACACGACAAGTGGCTAAACACGAGAGCTTGCAGTTTGCCGAACTCTTTAGATTCGGAGCAGCTTCAATTGAAGAGCTTTTGGGGTCTTTTCCTAATAAGTGGAATTGCATGCTTGCTTGCTCTTCTACTCTATTTTTGTTCCATTTTCCACAAATTTAAGCGCTATTTTTCTGAACAACAAATTACCAATATATCCTCGTCTTCATCTAAGAGGAGCAGCAGCTCGAGATCCGTAAGAATCCAGAAGTTTCTATCGTTTGTGGATCGGAAAGAAGACGAGTCGATGAATAAAACAATGTCTCGGAGTAGACAAGAATTCGTTGCTTCGTCGAGTGTGACCGAGAGAAATGGAGCAGGAGTTTATCCCGATCACGATGAGGGACAAAATGGTAATTAATCATCCTAACTAGCTAATTTCATTAACGTTCAAAATACATTCATATATGATATATCGTCACATGCATGAATTATGAAATCAACTTACTAATTAATTAAGGTTTGTATTATGAAACTTGCTTTTATATATATATATATATATATATATATATATATATATATATATATATATATATATATATATATATATATATATATATATATATATATATATATATATATATATATATATATATAAATATAATACATATATGTGAAAATATCATATATACGTGCTGAAAACTATGCCATTGAGACATAAATGGACAGACAAACGTAACATGTATGTTTTACTAGAGTTATTTACAATTTTCACTCCCCTCTTATCACGTGCAAGTGATATCGGTAAATCTTTATTTCGAAACTCGTATGCTCATAAAAAACATGTTACATGAGAAATAAATTATGTTGAATAATTATATGTTCAAATAAAAGTAGATAATATAATTTAACCTCTCAATAAAATGCTTATAAAGAGCATGAATTTATTTTTATTTTTTGAGGGGTTTATTCTAATTTCCTTTCTAAAGTATCCACCATATCTTAGTGAGTGTGTGTGTGTGTGTGTGTGTATATATATATATATATATATATATATATATATATATATATATATATATATATATATAGAGAGAGAGATATATATGACACGTGACATCACTATTAACTCACATCAAACAGATATGTAAGACTATACTTTATATATATATATATATATATATATATATATATATATATATATATATATATATATATATATATATAATTCTCACCTCCACATAACATATACATATAAATATATGGCGACCCTCACCTTACTAGTGGTAATGATATATCATCGGTTGTAGAGGAAGCCGCCTCCTCTCAGCCGTCGCCGCAGAATGCTTTAGCCTTTATCCCCTCAGCCGCAGAAAGCCTCTGCCTCTAAGGCGCAGCCTCCTCCTCTCAACCGCCATCGTCAAGTGCGAGCGAAGCCTCCTCCTCTCAACCGCCTCAAGAAGCCTCTATGGCCCCATACGTGGGTATTGTTGATATATCACCAAGTGTGGTATCTGCTAAGCAAATAATATTGCATAAATTGCCACCCCATGTGCAAGAAAACAAGATGCACATTTATGATCCCATGGTTCTTTCCATCGGCCCATATCACCACAGCCGGTTGTCAGAGATCCAAAAGACCGAAGAAATCAAGGAGGAGATTGTTAATTTGACGTTGAACTCAAATGGCAAAGATTTTTTCGTCCGCAAAATTCTCAAGCGGATTGATGGGGTCAGATACTTCTATGGTGGAATTTCGACACATGAGTTCGACGATGATGCATTGGCTCAAATGATGCTTCGCGACACTTGCTTAGTCTTATACTATATCAAGTTAGGTAAAAACAGAGGTCAACTTATTAGTTTTTTGGCTGGGATGTTACACGGTTAGGTTAATGCTTCATGATTTCTTAATGTTGGAGAATCAGATCCCGTTTTGGATAATAAAGCTCCTAATCGACTTCACAATTGAGGATGGGGACGAATTGCTATGCACATTCTTGAGTGATAGCAATTTTGCGGACTATAGGCTCACATAAGTTCCATGGAAAAAATGAGAAGAACATATGCACCTTATTGAAGCCCATCACATCACTCTTGTCAAATAGGAGATCAATGCTCATAGCAGATCCCCTGGGGCAAAACAATTATAGTGGAAACGTTGCTTTGAAAATTCAAAGCAGCCCACGTTATTCAGTGACATAATTGAAAACAATGGGTATCCACTTCGCACCGAGTTCTACTTGCTTAAGAGACAAGAGATTCAATTCTAACTTCTTATATGGGGAGCTATGTCTTCCTATTTTGTATGTTACTGGCTATTCAAAAGTGTTCTTCTACAACACTATAACCTTCGAAATGTCCTCAGAATCCAAAACCGACTATACCGTGGCATCGTATATTACTTTCATTAAAACATTAATTGAGAATACAAGGGATGTTAAGGAGCTAAAAAGGAAGGACATATTGTTCGGCACTTTGGCGAATGATGATGAATAGGTTAAAATGTTTAAAGAGATCGACGGTCTCGATGATTATGGTTCGCCATATCTTCTAGATGTGCAAGACCTAATTAACAAGCATTGTTCTAATAATGTCAACACATGGATGGCAGAGCTACTTCACAAATACTTCGGTAGTCTTTGGAGTGTTACAGCGTACTTGTTAGAGTAGGTGACCAACAAGCCAACTTGTGGCTGTGGTCTTTCTCTTTTTCCTTGTAATAAAACAATCATTTTTCGTTCGTAATAATAAAATATTTCATTTGGCATTCTATATCTCTTATCCCATGCAAGCAGCATAGATATAGTCCTAACGAGTTACTCTATTACTGTGAGTTGATCTAGTAGAATCGTGAGATAACTCAGCAATGTAATGTAACTGTTAAACCTTGTTCATAGTCGATGGGTTACGCCAATAATGAGGATACCGGCCTTTCCCTTTTGAGACTAGCACTTAGTGTATGTGTACTGCGTCTCATCAGTCCTCGATGTTGTGACATCGGCATACTTGAGTGGGTGCTCATACTGGATGAGTTCACTGAACTCCAACGCCCTAGAAATCTATAAGTGGTTCTCATTCATCGAGTAATAGGTTTCTAAGATATAGTTGTACACCATTAGTCCTTAAGACCCAGACATCACCGTGACTTCACTAGAGGACCGATTGTATCGTGACCTGTCCCTGAGTCCCACAGCGGACCACTCCAAGGGCCAACGTTCGTGCAATCCGAAATCTAGTGTGAAGTATGTGCATTGTAGTAGGGGATTCGAGCGCTTGAGTAGTCATGGATGTCCTGTGTGTTCTGACGGTTTATAATCCAAGGAATCTCTGGCCAGAGTTGATAGTAGGGTGATTAGGGAAATGTGTTTCCCTAAGTCACACACGAACGGATTTATAATACTTAGAACGTTCGCACGGTTATTGAACTTTATAAGAGGTCTCGGTGAACCAATGCCTCTAGTTCAATCGGGACATTTGCTGCGAAGGGATCGTACTGTACGCTAACTATATCATAAGGTTCTTGCAGGCACTTCACTTGTATCTAGGGAATCATGATGCGTAGTTGCTAGACGCCAATCTTGATTCGTTGGGCACCGATTTGATCGGCGATTAAGTAAAATGAGTTTTACTCTAATCGGGACTCTTGGGAGGAGTTCGTATAAGAACAATGTGTTGTTCGAATCACAAAGAGTTGTGAGCCCACGGCTAGCTCACACCTGAACCATTGAGGGTCACACTTCTCGTGTAATACGGATCCTTGATAACAATGAGCATAGGTTAATATGTTAATCTTTGCAAAGTTGGAGGTCAATATGATTGAGTCCAAGATTCGTGATTGTGGATTACGAGTCGGAATAAACGTAGAGAAAGAGACATGCGGAAATTAGTGAACTTTCTAAATTGGGAAGTTTCCCGATTTAATAGGTCCACTGAAGTGGAAGTTTCCACTTTTGGAAATTGGAAATTTGGAAGAGGCACTCGTATCGACGAGGACTTTAAGCTCGTCACAAATATAATTTTGTTATAATTTTGTGAACGATCGTTTACTAGAAACGACGCCGACGAGGGAATGGGCTTAATGCATCAGTGGGTCAAGCCCAATGACTTAAATCCACAAGGGTTGAGAACCCTAGTATAAATAGACCTCAAACAAGAGTTTGAGATCAGATTTTTTACTCCAAAATCCCTAGCCGTCGAGCCCTAGCCGTTCAAGCCTCTCGGCCGCCGCTGCCCCGCCGCACCGGCGCCGTTCGCCGCCGAAAACCGCCGGTTTTCTCTTCTCTTTCTCTCGTATTTCCCTTGTTATCTAACCCCTTTGTATCTAATGCTACAGTAGGGGGAGATCAGTTTATTCGAGGTGAAACCTGATTGGAGAGGAGCTGCAGCCCCAAAGGCATCGTTGCACCGCCGCTGCACCGCCCCACGCGCCGCCGCCGCTGACTCGCACGCGCCGCCGTCGCCTCACCGTCGGACCAGCTGCCGTTTGGTGGTATTTCTGCAGCCCTTAGGAGTGGTATAACGCAGCTTGTACGGGTTTGAGTTTGGATTTCGATTCGTCGAAATCTCACGCTACAAGAGGTAATTAAATCGGAACTTTCATAAATTTGATTCGAATATGTTTGTGTGAACTTTAATTTACGAGCATGAGTAATATGTGATTACGTGTTTCGATTTTGCAATATGATGAACAAGCATGTTTTATATTTTTCGGTTTTACATGTTTTGATAAAAATCGATAATTGCCATGTGTATGGCGGAAGCCTTAAGGTACGTTGACTATGTGATTAGTTTATGCATGTAATCGAAACTAGTTCGATCTAAAAAAATTAAATTCCGCTGCGTATACATGCACAATCCCCAACAGTACTTCGTTGCCACCTTTCTTCTGGTCTTTACTATTCTCCGAACTTACTACACCATGCGTCCACCAAAATAAGACTTGGTTGTTCTATGTGCTTACTTACTACGCTATGCGTCATGTTAATTGGATAGGGGGTTTACTGTTGACCGATACTGGATTCTTCGAGTTAGTGGTTCATCGAACGGCATTATTATTGTTCTTGGTTTTTCTTTTTATCGATGATTGTTCTTTCCCTTTTTTTTATCAATGATTGTTCTTGCTCATGTCGGAAAAGAATATAGGTTAGAAGAAAAGAGTACCCCCATCGGGGGGAGATCGTTGGTTTGGTGGTCGCCGCCCATGGAGAAGAAATGCGGCTAGGTTTTAGGCCATGAAGAAGAAGAAGAAGAACGAAAAAGATAGAGAACCACCGGGGGAGAGAGAAAATTCGGGTGGTGTTCTTGGAAAAGATAGAAAAAGAAAGATATTAGAATACCACCACCGGGGGAGGGACAAAATTGGGCTGGTCACCGCCATGGAAAAGAAGGGCGGCTAGGTTACAAAACCTGGTGCTCTGATACCATATAGAAAGAATAGAATTGGAGAGAAATAATAATACGTAATAGAAACCCCCCATTATGTTATGGGTTGATTTACATGGAATATATATAGAGAAATAATGCAAGGTAATAGAGTTTGACTAGTGATCCAGCCCGGTATCGCTTGATGGATCCAATAAAGACCAAAGGCCCAAACAAGGTCAAAAGGCACCATTTAAGCCCATTAACAGAAGAGGGCCCATCAAGCTGGTACTCGTTAGGCGAGAGGGACCAGGCAACGGATCGCGAGTAGGCAGCGAGCGAGAGGCTTCTCGCTGCCTCGCTCTCTCGCCAAGCTGCTTCGCTCTCTCGCCAAGCTGCTCGCCCCCAACCGGAGATGATCATTGCTGCACATGGGGGTATTTAATGCACGTCCAATCTACTGACAAGCGCAGAAGAATGTCTCTTCGGCCCCTACTTTTTGCCCCCGCAGCCGCCAATGAAATGACGGATTAAACTGCATTGAAGGTAATTTGAGGTCCGGATGCCTAATTACCGCGATGGGACATGTAAATTAAATTGAAGAATATTTGACGTCCGTCCCTTTTCTTTAGTATAAATAGGGGCAGTAAATACAGGTAAATTACACACACAAAAGCATATACCTAAATTACGCACATAAACATAATATCTTCTTCAGTAAGTTACTGACTTGGCCGTCGGAGTGCTAACTCCAGCCTAAGTCCGGATCTTTTCTTCCTTGTAGGTTTACTGTGGTCTCCGGTCCAACTCCAGGCCTACTCAACTCTTTAAACCAGCCCACCACGAATCCAGTCGGATCAAATGGCGCCGTCTGTGGGAAACCGTTGAGCAAAGCTGTGGCAACGTTTTCCTTTAAAACACCTTTATCTGTTTTCCGTTAATCAGTATACGTTTATCAATGGCCTCGTTTCCCAGCATAGTAAGGGATCTAACCAGTCAGATGGAGTCCGAAGCAACCCCAGCCCCGCAGGAGCACCAACCAGCCGTCGGAGAGGCCTCTACCGCGAGAGAGGAGACGCCGCAAGCAGCCGGCATTACGGGAGGTAGCCCTATGGTCGCCATGACTATGGAAAACCTGCAGGCACTCTTGGCGAGCGCTGTCCAGGAGGGCTCTGTGCGCACGCTAAAGGAGCCCAAGGTTGCGTCGCCCAAAAGAAGGATGGGGGAGATTGGGGGGCGAGGGAGCGAGGGACCCGCCCGCGCAAGTTCCTCGCTCAGTGCATTAAGCCCCTTCTCAGCCGACATTCTGGATGACGATCTGCCACACTCATTTCGACCTGTCACTTACGAATACTTGGGAACCACCGACCCTTGTGAGCATCTCAGTCGCTTCAATAACACTTCGGATTTGCACCGATTTACTGAGGGAGTGAAGTGTCGGGTCTTCGCGACTACGTTAGCGGGAGCCGCACAAGCTTGGTTCAGCCAGCTGCCTGCGGGCACGATTCGCGGTTTCGACCAGTTAAGCGCCTGTTTTATGGATCACTTCGCGAGCTCAAAGAAACAGAAGAGGAGCACCCTGACTCTGTTCGTGGTCAGGCAGAGGGAGGGAGAGCACTTACGAAGTTTTATCAACCGCTTCATCTCGGCCACCTTGGAGGTACCAATCACCTCGGAAGAAGTTTTGATCAGCGCTCTCGCGCAAGGACTGCGGGCGGGCGATTTCTTCACTTCGCTCTCGAAAAAGCCCCCCGCATCTTTTAATGCTTTGTTGAAAAAGGCCGAGCGATACATGAACGCCGAGGAAGCAGTGCATAATAAATTTGGCGAGGGCAAAGGCAGCCACGAGGCAAAAAGGGAAAATAAAGAGGATAGAATGCAGAAACCAACTCAACTTGCGAGAAGGGAGGTGCAGAACGAGAGAAAAATAGGACCTCGTTTTGACAGCTATGCAACGCTGGTCGCACAACCAGGAGAGATATTGTTGGCCATAGAGAATAACCCAAAGTTAAAGTGGCCTCGCACGTATGCAGAAGCCCCGAAGAGAAGCCCCATGCTAGGGAGTTTCTGCCATTTTCATAATGATTATGGCCACACCACCAACGAATGCCAGCACCTTCGTGACGAAATCGAGAGGCTCATACGCGCGAAGAATCTGCCAGAATTTGTGAAAGAAGGGAACCAGCGCCCGCAGCAGGTCTCAGCTCGGCGTGCGAGCGAGCCTCGCAAACCTGAGCCGGGAAGGGAAAAGCTGAATGAGAGGAAGGACCAGGTGGCGCCTGCCAACTTCATCAGCATGATTTTGGGAGGACCCTCAGGGGGAGACTCCAACAGGGCTCGGCGAGCGCATCTGAGGCAGTTGCGAGAGACTGAGGAGTTATTTGGAGAAGTAGAGGAGGCAGACCGGGCAAGCCGTGCACACCTCCGACGCTTGTGCGAGATGGAGGCTCAGCTCGAAGAGGTGCAAAGAATATCTTACGTTCCGCCCATTATTTTTGGTCCGCAGGGACGAAGAAGGAGTCAGGCAGCCATATTCTGATGCCCTTGTTATTACTGCCATGGTAGCAAATTTCGATATCGCGAGGATATTAGTGGACACCGGCAGTTCCGCTGATGTTATCTACTATAATTGTTTCAGAAAGATGAATATGGATTTCGAGTTAAAATATGTAGAGACAAGCTTGGTCGGTTTCTCGGGAGAGTCAGTGCAGTCGGTCGGGGAGGTATGCCTGCCCATTTCTCTAGGAATGGAGCCGGTGCGAGCAACACGGTCCGTGAAGTTTTTGGTACTGGATGCGCCTTCTACCTACAACATCATATTGGGGCGACCGTCCATGAACTCATTTCAAGCAGTAGTCTCAACTTACCATATGAAGCTGAAATTCCCCGTTTTAGATCAAATCGGGGAAGTCCGAGGGGATCAAGAGACCTCCAGGAGGTGTTATTATGACGCCTTGAGAAGAATAGGAAACATAGATACTATTCGCACTGTTTCCCCAGGTAGTCAGGGGAAGAAGGACCGGATGCCGGAAGTAGACCCCGCAGAAGAAGAGTCCCACGTGAAGCCGATGGAGGAATTAATGGTAATTCAACTATGCGAGAAGGATGCCTCTCGCACCACCCGCATAGGTGGCGGTTTAGACGCAGACATGTCTCGACAGCTAGCAGAGTTTCTGAGGCAGAATCAAGATGTGTTCGCGTTCACTCCAGCAGATCTCGGGAGTATCGACGAGCAGCTCGTGGTGCACAGACTGAACGTCAAGAAGAATGTGAAGCCGGTCAAGCAAAAGCGTCGACATTTTGGAGCAGACAAAGACAAAATTATACAGGAAGAAGTGCGAAAGTTGTTAGCAGCGGGACAGATCCGGGAGATCCGTTTTCCTACTTGGCTGTCCAATGCAGTTTTAGTCAAGAAGGGCGAGGGAAAGTGGCGAATGTGCATTGACTTCAGGGATCTCAACAAAGCATGTCCCAAGGACTACTACCCTCTGCCACGAATCGACCAGCTCGTAGACTCAACCGCCGGTTGCGAGATGCTAAGTATGATGGACGCCTCGCAAGGATACCATCAGATTCCATTGTGCCTTGGCGACCAGCCCAAGGTGAGCTTCATCACCTCCACTGGAACTTATTGCTACACGGTAATGCCTTTTGGGCTGAAAAATGCGGGAGCCACGTACCAGAGACTAGTAGACAAGATGTTCAGGGACCAACTCGGGAGGAACATGGAGATATACGTGGATGATATGCTGGTGAAAAGTCAAAAGGCGAGCACTCATTTGGAGAATTTAAAGGAAACATTCTGCACGCTCCGACGCTACGGCATGAAGCTTAACCCCAATAAGTGTGCTTTTGGGGTGAAAACGGGAAAATTCCTGGGTTACATGGTAACAGAAAGGGGAGTGAAAGTGAATCCGGAGAAGGTGCAGGCGGTTTTGGATATGGAGGCCCCACGAAATATTAAGGAGGTTCAAATGCTGGCTGGAAGAATAACAGCTCTGAGTAGATTCATATCTAAGGCGGGAGAGGCTAGTCACCCTTTCTTTAAAATACTAAGAAAAGGGACTCAATTCGAGTGGACGGAAGAATCGGGAAAGGCTTTCGAGCAGCTCAAGAATCTTCTCGCTCGTCTCCCGCTGTTAGCAAAGCCCGCGCCAGGAGAAAAGCTTTATGTATATCTAGCAGTGGGCGAGTTCGCGGTCAGCTCGGTCTTAGCCCGAGAAGAGGAGGGAGTGCAAAGCCCGATATATTATGCGAGTAAACTCTTGCGAGGGGCTGAGATGAGATACTCCGAGATAGAAAAGATGGGCCTGGCGCTAGTGACGACAGCACGAAAGCTAAGACCCTACTTTCTTTCGCACGCCATAGTGGTCCGGACTAACCACCCTATGAAGACAGTGATGGGATGGATGGAAGTTTCGGGAAGAATGGTTAAATAGGCAGTAGAGATGGGACAGTTCGATATCAGCTACGAGCCACGAATTGCCATAAAAGGGCAAGCCCTAGCAGATTTTCTGCAGGAAACGACGAGACCAGAAGAGCAAGGAATATGGAGGGTGTTCGTCGATGGTTCGGCGAATGCATCAGGAAGTGGAGTAGGAGTGGTGCTAGAGGAGGCGGGCGAGGAGTTGGAATACGCGATCAAGTTGCCTTTCAGAGCCTCAAATAATGAAGCAGAGTATGAAGCAGTTATACATGGGATGAAGCTGGTATCTTCAGCCGGGGGCAGGAAGTTGAGCATATTTTCGGATTCACAGCTAGTAGTACAGCAAGTAAAGGGCGAATTCGAGATAAAAAATGAGCGAATGATGGCTTATTGCGAGACAGTGCGGTCGATGATGAGCGAGTTTGAATTCTGCGAGCTAGCTCAAATACCCCGAGAGGAGAACCAGCATGCTGATTTTCTGGCAAAGGTAGGAAGCATGGCGGTAGGATACGAGTCAAGGAAGATACAATTGCTAGTGGGGGAGCCATGTAGCGAGGGCGAGGAGCGTGTTTCAACGGTGACAAGTGGGGAAGATTGGCGCACGGAAATAAGGGCGTGTCTGCAAGGAAAGGTCCTAGAGAGTGGCCGCGTGCAGAGGGTCCTGGAACAGCGAGCAAGCAATTTCTGCCTGATCGGGGATATACTTCACAAAAGAGGATACACTAGGCCGCAACTAAGATGTCTATCTCTGGAGGAGGGCCGTTACGTGCTGCGCGAGATTCACCAAGGATGCTGCGGGGACCATGCAGGGGGTAGAGAGTTGGTCTCGCGGGTGCTAAGGGCAGGATATTTTTGGCCCACTTTGAGAAAAGACGCGGGACAGTTTGTCAAGAGATGTGATAAGTGCCAGAGGCATGGCCCGCTGATTCACATGCCGGGACAGGATATGACGATAATAACTTCCCCTTGTCCTTTTGCACAATGGGGGATAGATATCGTAGGCCCCATGCCACTGGCCAAGGGGCAGAGAAAGTTCTTAATAGTCGCTGTAGATTACTTCTCCAAGTGGGTGGAGGCGGTGGCAGTGGCCAGGATAACGGATACATAGGTCATGAAATTCATATGGCAAAATATCTGCTGCCGATATGGGTTGCCTAGGGACCTCATTTCAGATAATGGAACACAGTTTAACTCAGCCAAGATACAGGGATGGTGTGCAGGTCTGGGTATCAAGCAGAGATTTGCAGCCGTGGCTCACCCGCAGGCGAACGGGCAAGTCGAGGTGATCAATCGGGTACTGTTAGAAGGAATAAAGAAACGTCTGGAGGGCGCGAAAGGAAATTGGGTTGAGGAGTTGCACGCGGTACTATGGGGATATCGAACATCACCAAAAGAAGCGACCGGAGAAAGTCCGTTCTCGTTGGTGTACGGGTCGGAAGCTGTCATACCAGTAGAGGTAGGAATGCCATCGAGCAAAATTATGAATTTTCAAGAAACAACTAACAACATGCGCTTGCGCGAGGAGCTGGACTTGGTAATGGAAAAGCAACAGAGCGCGAGAGGAAGGATGGAGCTCAGCAAAGCTAAAATTAAGGCAGCCTATGACAAGAAAGTAAGGCAGAGAGTCTTTCAAGTGGGGGACTTGGTCTTAAAACAGACGGATGCACTCAAAACGGTGGGAAAGCTAATGGAGAAATGGGAGGGCCCATACAAGGTAGTAGCGGTTCTCGCAGGAGGAGCTTACATGTTGGAGGATATGAAGGGCTTAAGGATATCTCGCGCATGGAACGTGTGTCATCTGAAGCGCTACTATATGTAGTGCTAGTGTGTTATAACATTTTGTATTATAAGAATAGGCCATATTTTTTATTGTTCATCCGTCTGCCTGCGGAATGAGCCATGTTTTTTAAGTAAGAAAAAACAGAATATGAAGTGGCCTCTTTAGGAAAACCTGGTGTCTTGAAGAATCTATAAACTCTTACTCGCACATAAGCGAGCAAGGATTACAATTGAGCGATAAGTAAAAAAAAAAAAAAAAAAAAAAAAAGAAATTATTGGAATATTTCCAATACGAAGTGTGCGAGCAAGGATTTGCATCGAGCAAATCTCGCTAGAAAGCGAGAAAAAAAATAAATTATTGGAATATTTCCAATACGAAGTGTGCGAGCAAGGATTTGCATCGAGCAAATCTCGCTAGAAAGTGAGAAAGAAAGAAATTATTGGAATATTTCCAATACGAAGTGTGCGAGCAAGGATTTGCATCGAGCAAATCTCGCTAGAAAGCGAGAAAGAAAGAAATTATTGGAATATTTCCAATACGAAGTGTGCGAGCAAGGATTTGCATCGAGCAAATCTCGCTAGAAAGCGAGAAAGAAAGAAATTATTGGAATATTTCCAATACGAATTGTGCGAGCAAGGATTTGCATCGAGCAAATCTCGCCAGAAAGCGAGAAAGAAAGAAATTATTGGAATATTTCCAATACGAAGTGTGCGAGCAAGGATTTGCATCGAGAAAATCTCGCTAGAAAGCGAGAAAGAAAGTTAGAAATTATTGGAATATTTCCAATACGAAGTGTGCGAGCAAGGATTTGCATCGATCAAATCTCGCTAGAAAGCGAGAAAGAAAGAAATTATTGGAATATTTCCAATACGAAGTGTGCGAGCAAGGATTTGCATCGAGCAAATCTCGCTAGAAAGCGAGAAAAAAATAAATTATTGGAATATTTCCAATACGAAGTGTGCGAGCAAGGACTTGCATCGAGCAAATCTCGCTAGAAAGCGAGAAAGAAAGAAATTATTGGAATATTTCCAATACGAAGTGTGCGAGCAAGGATTTGCATCGAGCAAATCTCGCTAGAAAGCGAGAAAGAAAGAAATTATTGGAATATTTCCAATACGAAGTGTGTGAGCAAGGATTTGCATCGAGCAAATCTCGCTAGAAAGCGAGAAAGAAAGTTAGAAATTATTGGAATATTTCCAATACGAAGTGTGCGAGCAAGGATTTGCATCGAGCAAATCTCGCTAGAAGGCGAGAAAGAAAGTTAGAAATTATTTGGAATATTTCCAATACGAAGTGTGCGAGCAAGGATTTGCATCGAGCAAATCTCGCTAGAAAGCGAGAAAGAAAGTTAGAAATTATTGGAATATTTCCAATACGAAGTGTGCGAGCAAGGATTTGCATCGAGCGAATCTCGCTAGAAAGCGAGAAAGAAAGAAATTATTTAGAATATTTCCAATACGAAGTTTGCGAGCAAGGATTTGCATCGAGCAAATTTCGCTAGAAAGCGAAAAATAAAGTTAGAAAATATTTGGAATATTTCCAATACGAAGTTTGCGAGCAAGCATTTGCATCGAGCAAATCTCGCTAGAAAACGAGAAACAGCAATTATTGGAATATGCGTCGAGCAGAACCCGCTCGAAAGTACGAAACGAAGTGCGCGAATGAAAGAAGTCATAATAGAACTCAAAAGCATGAAATGTAAAAATAAGAACGTAACAGAATAAACTCAAAACGATAGATAATAAAAATATCCAAATGAAAATTAACATTGTTCAGAAAAGAAAAAACGAATTGTTCAAGGTTGTTGCAAATAAAGAGAAAAATATAAAAGCCTCAGGAATGAGGAATATCAGGAAGGGTAGAGGCAGAACATGTAGGGTCCAGGCGAGCCATATTAGAGGGGGCTTGTGCGGTGTACTTGTTCAGCTCTGCGAGCATTCCCTCGAGCACCCCAGCCCACCATACGTAATCCACAGGTTCAGTAGGATTTCCCTCCCAGCCGGGGATCTCATCACCCAGCAAGTCAAGGATGGCGCTTATCTCCTCCGAAGGGTCATCAAGATTATGACGGGCCGCATACATACAGATGCCCCGGTCCATGAAGCCCATATCTATTGGTGCCGCGGCATTAGCAAAGTGTGCGGACGAAGGATACTTGCGGGTCAGGCCCTCGCGATACGCTCGCAGGAAGTCTTGCCCATCTATCGAGCACAGATGATCATACAAGCTCCTCGCACGCTCCAGTGCGACAGTCCTCATGCACTCCGCCTCCACCATCTCCTGTTTCTGCCGTGAAATTGCGATCAACTGCTCATTTTTGGCATGAAGGCGAGCGGCCTTGCTCTCAAGAGAGGACTTCATCGCATTATACTTCTCATTAGCTAGGCGAGCAGTCTCATCTTTCTCATTGGCCAACTCGCGGACCATGTCTTGCAGGCGGGTGACCTCATTGGCTTTCTCGCTAGCTAACCTTTTCATGAAGGCAAGCTCTTCGGCCTGGCGAGTAGGGTCTGTCGAGCCAAGACCATGAGCGAGAAGGACATTGATCTGAAATAGTATATAATGCAAGTCGTAAATATAAATATGCTAGCTGCGAGATTAAGAAAAAATTGCACTTACCTGGGAGCAATGGAATAGCAGTCGGGAATATTGCTGCTCGTGGGACATACGCTCGAGCGCCTGCGCATCCTCCACAAGCTTCAGCTGGTTGAAGTGTTGGGATAGCTAGTCGAGACTGCGGTCAGGCGAAAGGGACGAAAGGAAGCCCTTGTCAGCTGCACGATGTCGCTTGGACATCGTAGAAGTATGTTCTCCACTGGCGTCTCGCTTATGGCGGCCGACGTCATAGGGCACCTGCTCCAGCGAGCGAAAGGAATCATGGGCCTCTTGGTTATCGGCATTTTCGCTACCGAGATCGATAACGGGTTGCCAAACAGCGGATGGGGGAGGAGCAGTGGGGGTCTCTCGCCGTGACTCCGGGCGAGAGCCTGACCCCGTCGCCGCGCTAGTGGCCGCCTTAGGAGAGGGTGTGGAATCCGGAGGGGCATGGCTCGTGGACTCAGAGGGGGTGCGGGAGGACTGGGCGCGCTGCTTGGCGAGAGCCGCTTTCATAGCTTCTCGAATCATCTCGCCTGATGGAAAACACATGGCAAACAGGCAACAATGATTAACAATATTTAGTGATGGAATAAATCAAAAATAATAACGAAATATGGAAGTTATCCCTAATAAGTACCCAGCGGGCGAGGATCAGACGAGGACATATCCCACAGTCCAGCGCGGGCAAAAAGAGAGTGGCTAGCTACTATCTTCTCAACATCCCACAATTGGGGGGGGTGCGAGCGGTCAGCCGAGAGAGTACCTCCAAGCAGTCGGGAGACACCCCAACAGGGCGAGGGGCGGTCTCAACATACGACAGATCAAAACCCCAAGAAGTGGGCGAACGAATAAATAAAAAACGCTTGGGCCAATTATGTACTTTGTTAGTCAAACCCTTAAAAAGACCTACGCCAGGGCGAGCTGTAAGGTGAAAAAAGCCAGAAGGAGATCGATTCACCTTGAAGGCAGAATGGAACAGCTCGCCGGAGGGAGTTATGGAGGCCTCGGCGCAGATGATAAAAAAGGCTGACATAAATTTAATAGAATTAGGAAGAAATTGGTTGATGGGCACGCGAAATTTGCATGCCACATCTAAGAAAAATGGGTGAACGGGTAGCGATAAGCCCGAGAACAATTGGTCTATATGCCAGGTCATATAGCCAGGAGGAGGGTGAAGGGAGTCTTGCGAGGGGGAAGGAAGAGCTAAATCGTAGGAAATGTCTATCTCTTGACGAATGAGTAGGTCGCCAATATCGTCGGGAGTCAGAATCGAATGCTGGGGGTTGGTCAAAATGCAAACGGAGGGTCCCTCACTTTTGGAACCCGGATGACCCCTTTCTCTCCGCCAGATGGGGATGAGGTCGCATCGTCCCCCCCTTTATGTCGCGAGGGGGGGGGGGGGGGGGGGGGCTTGGCTTTCTCCTTCTTCAGAGG
>NW_012193298.1:353287-363683 GCF_000504015.1 Erythranthe guttata | reverse complement strand
GGAGCAATTTTCTCACGCCGGAGAAGGAAGAGGAGAAAGAAGGGCTAAAGGAGAGGAGAGTGAAATGGGAGGAATGGGGAGGACCCCTTTTATAGTCAGGGTGCGGGATCTGAAGAGACCCGCCTGCGCTGCATTAATGGTGAGAAGACAGCGTAGGCGGCGATTCGACTTCCAAAAAAAAAATATATATATATATATATATATATACGGTTTTTCTGCTGCGGAATATGAAACGAGGCACGTTATCCGAAACGGTGCAAATGATTATGTTAAGAAGCGGGTCGCCGGAATGGAGTGCGCGCCTTCTCTCGCAAAGAGCGAACTCGCAGCCACTAGCGTCAGGCCGCATGTAACCGCGAGTGGGGGACTAGTTGATCCAACCCGGTATCGCTTGATGGATCCAATAAAGACCAAAGGCCCAAACAAGGTCAAAAGGCACCATTTAAGCCCATTAACAGAAGAGGGCCCATCAAGCTGGTACTCGTTAGGCGAGAGGGACCAGGCAACGGATCGTGAGTAGGCAGCGAGCGAGAGGCTTCTCGCTGCCTCGCTCTCTCGCCAAGCTGCTTCGCTCTCTCGCCAAGCTGCTCGCCCCCAACCGGAGATGATCATTGCTGCACATGGGGGTATTTAATGCACGTCCAATCTACTGACAAGCGCAGAAGAATGTCTCTTCGGCCCCTACTTTTTGCCCCCGCAGCCGCCAATGAAATGACGGATTAAACTGCATTGAAGGTAATTTGAGGTCCGGATGCCTAATTACCGCGATGGGACATGTAAATTAAATTGAAGAATATTTGACGTCCGTCCCTTTTCTTTAGTATAAATAGGGGCAGTAAATACAGGTAAATTACACACACAAAAGCATATACCTAAATTACGCACATAAACATAATATCTTCTTCAGGAAGTTACTGACTTGGCCGTCGGAGTGCTAACTCCGGCCTAAGTCCGGATCTTTTCTTCCTTGTAGGTTTACTGTGGTCTCCGGTCCAACTCCAGGCCTACTCAACTCTTTAAACCAGCCCACCACGAATCCAGTCGGATCAACTAGGTAACTAAATCCTAACTAATATAGGTAATCGAATCATAATGAAATCCTAATATCCTATAATATTTAATAATATAATATACTCTAACAAGGTCGTTCACACCTCTAAATAGGACACGAGCTTGAGCTTAAGGCTGGAAATTCTGGCGAGCTCCGCTCAGCTCGTTCACACCCCTAAATTACATTAAGTGATCTTTCTTTGTTGGCTGGCTGGCCTGTTTAATTTGCGGCTACCATTCAAACGGGCCGAAGCATTGCGATAATTAGGATCGACAATTGAGTCGGGCCTAACCGAAACCCGATGGCTCGACCCAATTATATTTGAGCCGAGCCAACTTTTTAGTGTGCCGGTCCGAGTTTAGCCAATATTTTACTAAACCCAATTTATTTATGAGCTGAGTTTGAGTTACTATGGCTCAACCCGAATAAAGTTCGACCGACTAAGTTAATAATAAAATATCTAATATATTTATGATTTTAATTATATGACCCAATATACAAGTTACGGCAGTATAAGATATTTTATTTTGCAGAAAGAAAAAGTAAAAAATAAAAGGAATTAAGTGGTGGCGGTGACAATACGAATCAAATGCAACTATATATATATATATATATATATATATATATATATATATATATATATATATATATATATATATATATGTGTGTGTGTGTGTGTGTGTGTGTGTGTGTGTGTGAGAGAGAGAGAGAGAGAGAGAGAGAGAGAGAGGGGTCATAGTTACTCATAAAATAACATCAACAAAGTTCAAATTTGAATCCCTATTTTCTAAAAAACTATTCTATCACTCATAATCTTTAAGATCAATGTGACTTAATTCCTTTTCATCCAACAATTTTTTTTTCAAACAAGTGCCTTCATCCTCATGTTCATCAATTCCTTCAACTTCATCAACTCCAACTTTGGCCTTTCCCTTTTTTCTCTTATCAATATCAAACTTGGCATATAAGAAATATATTAAATAATATTGAAATCCGTTTTTCAGGCACTGATTATGTTAATATTTCGTTTCCTTCTTTTTTCTTTTATTTTTTAATTTTTTTAGATTCTTTAATACTTTGACTAATATAGTAAATATCGTATCGTATCGTGACATGACGATACGATACGATAAGATATTTATGTATAGCCGATAATTAGGATCAATAATTGAGTCGGGCCTAACCGAAATCCGATGGGTCGACCCAATTATATTTGAGCCGAGCCAACTTTTTAGTGAGTCGGTCCGAGTTTGAGCCATTTTACTAAACCCGATTTATTTATGAGCTGAGTTTGAGCTACTATGGCTCAACCTGAATAAAGTTCGACCGACTAAGTTAATAACAAAATATCTAATATATTTATGGTTTTAATTATATGACTCAATATACAAGTTACGGCCGTATAAGAATTTTTTTTTGCAAAACGAAAAAGTAAAAATAAAAGGAATTAAGTGGTGGCGGTGGCAATACGAATCAAATGCAACAATATAATTCTTATCAATTCCCATGTTTTAAGTCTAAAATACTTTCCATAATATAATTCTTATCAATTTCATCCATGTTTTTAGTCTAAAAGACCCTCCATAATATAATTCTTATCAATTCCATCCTTTATGCTCTAACTTCTTTAATATTACACATTGACCCCGAATTTAAACAAATATATCACATTAACCCCTATTAAAAATATTATTTTCTTAAAAAATCAAAAGTCATTCCACAAAATTTTAAAAAATAAAGAATATTCACACGACAAAATAAAGTAGTACTAAGGGATTGGTTATTCAAAGCAACAATTATACTTTTTAGTTTTTTCCCAACTTTTTTAATTTTTTTTTTTTTTTTTGGCTCATGTGAATCATTAATAAGAAGAGGTGGTGGTGGGGTATAGAAAATGAAACATAATAGCAACAGCCAATTAACATGTACGTGTATTATATATTCTCTTAAAATAAATGTATATATATATATATATAATATTATATAAATATATATTACATAAATATATATTATAAATAGTGGTAAAAGAAAATATAGTCTTTTAATGTATTTGTCCTTATAAGTAGAGCTTTGAATCTCCCTTAACTTTGGCGCCATTCCCTTTCACAAACTCAACCCTAGACAAAATTTAAAGCACAGAGAATGTTCCCAACAACAGCTACTTTTAGCTTTTTCTTTTTTGTCAAAATAAATTAAAATAAAATAAGTACCTAATAATAATATATATATTCTATTTTATCAATACTTTCTTTTCAGCATAAATGACTCTTGCATGATATTTTCTAAAGGAAGTTTCATGGATGAAAGATCAAAATTATTCTATTACATGATAGGGCCTAACAAAAAAAAGTGTTTAAATTGACAATACTAAGACGGTGTCCAGCTAAACTTATAAGTTATTAAAAATAGTTTATAAGATGTTGATGAGATAAGCTTCAAAATTGTTTTGGTAATATTTTTCAATTTTTTTGGTTTTTTTAGAATAAGTTGCTGCTTAGACATGACCAATGTTCCGGTTTCGAACCAGAACCGGCTTGTATAAATTATTTATAATTTTTTTTATATATCATATTTTTTTTAAGTTTTTACTTTTTACAACTATATAAATAATTGTTTTTAAAGTTTTCACAAGTAAAAATATATTTTTTAAATTTTAAAAGTAGAAATTTTTTTTTTAAGATTTTGCAAGTATCATGTATATATTTTTTAAATGATTTATATATAAGTAAGAACAATTAAAAATAATAATTTGAAAAATTCCGGTTAACAGTCGAACCGGTGGTTTTGAACAAGCCCTAGACCTCCATATGAAGGGTCCAGTTCAGGTTCCAAACCTTGAATCTGAATTGCCGGTTCCGAACTGGACCAGCTCGAATCGGACCATGGTCAAGTCTAGCTGCTGCTGAGCATATAAGTTCTTTTTTGTAAAAATACATATATCTCAAGTCTCAACCCCACATCTTTTTATTTAAGATCATATACGAGTAAAAATGAGTTAATAGTTATAATTTATTTATTCAAACACTTTAAAAATTAAACTTATATATAAGATATAACATTTTATTAGCTTTTAAAACAATTTATCGAATATAAGAGTTTATCATATATTTAAAATATTTTTAACGATATATGAAGGGGTTATATAGCTAGGATCGAACCTAGCTTATTGGGGGCACTGGCAAAAGCAAAATAGTAAAAACAAATATACAATATTTTTTATATACATGAGTTTAGTTTGGTCGACCCGCAAAAACAAAAAAATTGTAAAAAATTTAAATAAATTCATATCTCGATTTATTGAAGAATTGTGATATAACAATTCCGACGACTGGCCTAAAATAATTGATCCACAATCTATATAATTAAAAAACCGGTAAATTTCACTTTCCCCCCTTTACTTTGCATCAATATCACTTTACCTCTTCTACTCTTGATTGCATCGATTTATCTCATACATTTGGAAAAATTGTGTCAATGTGGCCCTCCGCCGTTAGTTTTCAGACCTTTGACCTTAACACCGTTTGATATAAGTCTGAAAATTACAAAATATTCATCCCTCCCAGTTTAAATAATTATTTAAAAAAAATTGTGGTTGGCGTCGTGGACTATGTCTTGTCGTTGTCTTGAATTTTTATTATTTTTTTGTTTTTTTTAATTAATTATTTAAACTGGGAGAGGTGGCGTTTTTTGTAATTTCAGTGCTTAGATCAAACGATGTTAAGGTCAAATGTCTGAAAACCAACGACTATGGTCATATTGAGACAAGAGGATAAAGTGATATCGAGCCAAAGTACAATGAGTAAAGTGGAATTTACCCTTAAAAAATCGTATATTTATTTGTTGTTTATTTGGGGGAAGGAGGCATAAGAAGTACATGAAAGCATGGAGTGCATTTGTTACACAACATGGCTCATGAATTGTCACAATCATTTAAACCAATTTCATATTTACATTTCTTTTTTTCCCTCCATTGGGCTAAAAATATTTTTCAAGAAACAATATGTATTTCATGTTTTCTCGGACGTGAAAATGTTCCAGATGTTTGGGGACAGCGTTCCTAAAAACAATTCAAGGCGAATTATCGAAATAATGAAAACAAATAAGTCGAATTCGATTCGAACATGAACCTTTACCGTATTACTAATTTTTTACTACCTATATGACTAAATAAATAAAATATAAAAAGGAATTATATTAATTCTTATAAAACAAAATATTAAACTCGTGTTCTCTAACCATGAAAATTTAAATCACATCCTTGTATACTTTGAAATACTTCAAAAAGGTTAAAAATTTAGGCATGGAGTATTAATAATAATTAAGGCAACATAGGATCCCAAACTTTTTACCTTGCACGATGTTTGTTATTAAATTGAAACAGTATTAGACACTCAGTTTTTTGGCTGGCTAGTGATTGAGATGGATGTATAGATGTGTATATAACTTATCTCTCCTCAAAGTAAATTAAAATGGAGAAAAAATGTTGGATTTTTAAATTATTGAAAATTGTGAAGAAAAAAAACACATACAAAACAAAAAAAAAATGTGATTAAATTTGTGCCATCACCACCATTTATTTGTGTGGACTCTCTATATAGTACTTAGGGCTGGGCATGGGTCGGGTCAGACAATTATCGGCCAATTACATACCCAATGCGATCACCTGATTTATAAAAAAAAAATTGTTGAAAAAGTTTGTTGGCCGATAATATCGGCCAACCGACTTTTGAGTAAATTGAAAACTACCGACCGATCCAATTATATATGTGTTGGTTAAAACTATCGGCCCGACAATAAAATTATCGGTCGAAAGTGGGTCGGTTGGCCGATAAAACTGACTCATGCCCAGCCCTAATAGTACTGTAATTGTTCGTCTAGCAAGAGGTGATCTAGTTAATGGACAAAAGAAGTGCGGTGTCATTTGAATCTTCTTGATAAAACTTTTAGATCGATCGAGTTCGTCGCGATGGTTAGTCTCGTCATGTAGCTTGTGAGTTATTGTACAAAGATAAAGTTTACCCATGGTAAATTATGTGAGCTATATGATCTAAAAAAAAGTCCAAACAAGACCGAACGGTCCAACCGATTAGTGAACTAATGTAACTTCAAAGGATGATTTCAGAAGGCCTCGTTCTATTATATACAATAATAGGGATTGGAACTTGAGAAGACCGGGTCGAATATGACTTACCATTTTCGGAAAAGTTCCGCTTTTTTCGGAAGTGAAAAATTAATTCAAACTCCAATAAAAAGAAATGGAAATTGTTGGATATTTTGAAAATTAAAATCAAATTGAAAATAAAATTCCCATATGTTCCAATTTCGTTCAAACAGTAACGATTTCTTTTTTTTTTCCATTTTTTTATTGAGAAATTTCAAAAAAATATTATAATTTTCAACCCTAGTTATATTAATTCCGTCAATTTGAATTTGAATTTAATGTGCTCTTAATTTCATATTTTAAATAGAAGTATTGGAATTTGTGAGTATGTTCCTCTGATTTCGAAGATGAATTAGAATAATTTATTCATTTGATAAGTTACCACAGGGGTAATTTGTAGGTGAAATCAACTCAAGGTTCTTTTATATGGTGGCTCTGTTTTAAGCGCGTGTTTCGTAGATCTCTTGCGATCAATTGTCATTCTATCAACTTTAGCTTTATTTTGATATGTCTCCGTGAGGACGATATTTCAAAATTTTATATTCCCAAAATATACGACATCGTACTCGAGATTTTGTACGTAGATGTTATACAAATCAAATAACTACCTAAGTTTACTAAACAATAGTATTTAACGCAAAATAGTATTTAACTGCGTGCTTCGACTTTTATAGTAGATCAAGAGTTTATTTGAATTTGAATATTATCAACCCAGTATATTAATATATAATTCAATAGTATTTAATAAAATCGAATTTAATATATAATAATAACAAAATAAAATTATGGATAGTGGAATAATGGAATAATGGATAATGAAGAATAAAGTGAGATGGGATAAGTTAATACAACCCTTATTTCTGTGAATTACTACTTTTTTATCTATATATAAAGATGTTCAATGGGATCAAGAATATACTATTCCTTTTCTTTTTTTCTTTTTAAAAAGCATTTGGTATCTTAATTAATTTTGTTGTATCTACCATTATGAATTTTTATTTTTTTGGACAAATTAAATTAATGGCCCACGAGGAAGGCATGAAGATTAATTGTTCATGGTTATTGAATGACTCAAATAAATATAAGGTGTAAATTGTAATCGACACCGTTGGCGGGAAATTAAATAATGAAATAAATTCATGGTTGAGTCCAAGTCATATTCAAAACAAATTTAATTAGTAGTTTTGTTTGTTTTTTCTAATGAAAGAATTCGCAGTTAATTATATAGGTGCAATGAGTAAAGCTACATTTTCGTATAATAATTTGCAAATTATACGAGAGATGTAAATCACAATATGTTAACCATGTGTGACAAACTCCACCTAGCGACCGTTTGATAGAAATATTCGAATTTGATTCAGTTGACACATATTCACTTGCTCCAACAGTTAGGTCATCCGTTACGGGATAAGTCGAGCAGTTAAAATTATTTTGCTTAAGAAATTATGTCTATTATTCAAGTTTGTTGTCAAATAATGCGTGAGCCATTTGGCAATTGGGAATTTTTATTTGTATATATATATAATTGTTTTGGAATTTTGGTTAAAGTAAAAGGAAGACAAAGTCCTACGACATACTTTTTTCAAAAGAATTTTGTTAGGTTAATTTCAATTCAATGTTTAATGTTTTTATTTTTTTCTTTGTTTCTTTTCATATACACAAAAATATATATATATATATATATATATATATATATATATATATATATATATATATATATATATATAACCAAATGAAATAAAAAGAATCAGAGTCAACTAGTAGATCATTAAATAAAATATGTACATATTGTTTTTTTTTTAGGTTTGCCATTTTCCTTTATTATTCATATTTTATTCTAATTGGTATTGTCATCTATTAAATCAATTTTTATTTTCTTAACTTTTGTCGATATGTGCATCGGAAAAAATACTAGTTGAATTAAAAGAAATAATTGGTGGTTGTGTTAATAATGGAGTATATACTGCGAGGGTTGTAGTAGTAAATGCAAAACGTCCAAAATATAAGAAGAAAGTACAATTAATGTGGTAAAGTCTATAATTAAATTTGTAACAACTTCCTCTTAAATGCTTTCACAAAACCAGAGTAGGTGTAACTAATTAATTATGCGTCATTCATTTTTAAATTGGGATTATTTTGTAGACCCCTTTATTTCCAAATTATATAGAACTAACTACCAAGTGGATTACACTATAAGGGAAACCCCTCTAATTTCGAAAATATTTTGACATACCCCTCTGGGCCCCTCTGAAGTACCTATAATACCCTTTTAAAATCAGTTTTAAACACTAGACACTCACATTTCGGCTCTCTTCTTCTCCTAGATTCAAAATACCGCCTCCACAAACCTCCAACCGGTGAAATTGCTTCCTGAAGCCATAACTCTATCTCCGGTGGTCGGAATTCGATAGTTTAACTACCGTTGGATTCCTCTCGTCGGGCTCTTTCTTTTGGTGGTAATTTCATTCAGTTTGGAGCGCAGATCTGTTTCTGTAATTTTTTTTCATTCGACGACGATGGTCTTGCCGGAAGTGTTCTTTGTGTTCCACCAGTCGAAATTTGACGGGCTACCCACCATTGGATTCCTCTCGTCGAGATCTATATTTTGATGGTAATTTTGTTTATTTTTATGTTTACAGATTTATTTCTATAATTTTTTGCATTTGTGAGTGCGCGAAACTGTGGGTGGTTAGTAGCGGCGCCTAGGGTTTTGGTAGGAGGCGAGGGGGGTGAGGATTCACTGTATGTTTGATTTAAAATTTGTAGCATTTCCCAGCAATAACCTCTCTCTATATCTCTCGATCTCTTAGTGTTTGTTGATTTTTTAGTGTTTTGATGTTTCTTCAAATTTTGTTGATTTGCAACTAAGTAATTTTTTTTTTGTTTTGATTTTGCAGTTGCAGCTTATGAAAGCCATTGATCCTCTCCTTGAAGGTGTCAAAAATTTGGTTGAAGGCACATGTGAAGCAGTGTTTGACAAACTGTATACATTACTATACATATATAGTAACATGTAGTTATATATGCATATATTTGTGTATTTTCAATTTTTTATTTTTTTTTTGTTCTGAGGTGATTTATAATAAAAATATTGACATGTGTAAATTTTTATTGGGGTTTATGAATTTCTTTTGTATAAGCCAGTATTCGTGTGTGTATACAATTGATCGACTAAAAATATGGGGAAAAAAGCGAACTTAACTACGAATTACTATAGGTACTATAGTTACATGTAGTTATTTTCAGTACAGCAAATATATTATTTTTAAAATTAAAAAAATTAAAAAAATTAAAAAAATTAAAAAAATTAAAAAAATTAAAAAAATTAAAAAAATTAAAAAAATTAAAAAAAATATAAAAAATTAATTTTTTTAATTTTTAAAAAAAATTAAAAAATTAAAATATATATATATATATATAAATTTAACAAACAGGTTTATTATTATTTATATAAAAAAAATAATAATAATAATAAATAAATCAGCGAAAATGATAAATACAGTACCAGAAATGCTGAATGCAGTTTGGCCGAAAATTGCATATAAGGGTATGTAAAATAACCCCTTTTAAATTTTGGTTAAGAAATATCACAATGCACTTTGATTATAAACTATTTTATGAATATTGTGAAATAATAATAATAATAATAATAATAATAATAATAATAATAATAATAATAATAATAATAATAATAATAATAATAATAATAATAATAATAATAATAATAATAATAATAATAATAATAATAATAATAATAATAATAATAATAATAATAATAATAATAATAATAATAATAATAATAATAATAATAATAATAATAATAATAATAATAATAATAATAATAATAATAATAATAATAATAATAATAATAATAATAATAATAATAATAATAATAATAATAATAATAATAATAATAATAATAATAATAATAATAATAATAATAATAATAATAATAATAATAATAATAATAATAATAATAATAATAATAATAATTAATTATTATTATTATTATTATTATTATTATTATTATTATTATTATAAAATGATTATAATTCGAGCTTTCATGTGATGAAGTGAAATGGCACCAACCTTATACTCCAAGAGGACATCATTGTCACATGCAAACTAATCTTTTTTCATGATAAAAATCAGATCCAATTCAAATTAAATAAAATAAAATAAAT
>NW_012193298.1:301842-349702 GCF_000504015.1 Erythranthe guttata | reverse complement strand
CATGTACACATGCCACGTCATCACCACCACCACCACCACCATACATCATCATCGCCGCCGCCGCCGCCGCTTCAATCCCTCCCATACATCATCATGCCCCATCAGTACCCATCATACATGACGATGATGAAGATGATAATAGTATTGTGGGTGGTGTACCGGTTGTGAAGAGATCGAGATCAATGGTGCAGGTGAGGTACAGAGAGTGCTTGAAGAACCACGCCGCCTCCATCGGCGGCACCGCCAACGACGGCTGCGGCGAGTTCATGCCCGCCGGCGAAGACGGCACCCTAGAAGCCCTCACATGCTCCGCCTGCTCCTGCCACCGCAACTTCCACCGCAAGGAAATCGACCACGGCGACGACCACCCCCCACCACCACCGTGCAACAACTGCTACAACAACCCTAGCAGACCAAAACTCTTCCTGCAGGGCGGCGGCGGCGGCCATTATCACCATTCTGGAGTGCCGCCGCCGCCACGTCATCAGATGATAATGTCGTACAACATTGGCGGGTCCATGCGTTCTGATCAGTCTGACGAGCAGGATGGCGGCGGCGGCGGAGGGGCGGCGGGGCGGCGGCCGGAGATGATGATGAAGAAGAGGTTCAGGACGAAGTTCAGCCAGGAGCAGAAGGAGAAGATGCTAGGGTTTGCGGAGAGAGTTGGGTGGAGGATACAGAAGCAAGAGGAGAGTGTGGTGCAGAGTTTCTGCCATGAAATTGGTGTTAAGAGAAGGGTTTTGAAAGTTTGGATGCACAACAACAAGCACACTCATCTCGCTGCTTCTACTAACAAGAACAACAACAACACTAATCATGATCAAACCCAAGTTTAGTGACACACTAATTATGATTAGGGCATGATTAAGAAGATGATTATATTATTATTATTATTATTATTAGTTATTAGTTGTTATTATTTATTACTACTACCTTTTGGGTTATTAGTTGTTTTTTCTTTCTTTTTTTTTTAAACTAATTTTTGCTCCTGTTTTAATTATTTTTGCGGTCTTTGAGATGCTACGTCTGGTGAAATATTACATCGGGTAATTATTTATTAACCACTGATGTAGTGAAACTACTTCACACTAAGTACACATATACATGTGTGTGTGTGTGTATGTGATTGTGTGCAGATCATCGGTTAATAATCGTCTGGTGTATTTTACCGCCGGATGTAGCATCAAACAAATCTCATTTTAGCAGTAATCTTCGTCCACATTAGGGTGAAAATTGGGAGATTTTTGTATATTTATTGATTTTGATTCAAACAAAAATGTATTATAGAATATTTTTCGTTATGGCTATGTTTTGAATTTTCGATTTTTTTGGATCAGAACTATGTGAGATTCTGATGTCCGATATAACTTTAATTTTCGAAACAAATTGTGAAAATTACATTTACGAGTTTTATTACCGTTAATTCCAATCTATGTACAAGTTGTTACGTTTGAACTTACGAGTTTTCGATTTTTGGTTAAAAAAAAAATTCTCGAGAAAAATTAGAATTTTTGCAAAGATGTTAATTTAAATTAAATTGAGTTGGATTTGCACCCGTGATTGGAATTAATAATTATATACCTACTTTTAGGCATAAGGTAAGACAACTAGACAAGTGGTCATTGAAATTCTTGTTTGACTCGCTGACTTTAAAGTATATATTGAAATGTCAAAATTGCCATTTTTATTGGACAAAATTCAAATTATGTTCCATCAAGGCATGCTCTTGTCTCAGCTTTAATGCTCAACCGGTCACTCCATATATTGCAATCTAACACACTTGGCTTGCTTAGGGGTGTTTAGTCGGTCAGTAAACCGACTGAATCGTACCGGATTTTAAATACGAACCGATTTTCGGTTCGGTATTTTTTACTTTTATATATGTCAAATGATTTGGTTTGTATGTCTTTATGGGCTTGTTGATGTGTGTCATTATGTAAAATGTATACTTCCTCTGTTCTATAATATCTGTCTCTTTTGAGAATTTGTTTTCTTCTATATTATCTGTCACTTTACAATTCCAATGCTTCATTAATTGCTTATTTTTCAATTTTACCCTTATTAACTCTATAGCTCTCTTCATCCATTAATTAATAAATAAGGGTATTTTGCTCCATCAATATCTATTTTCCTAAAATCAAGACATATTTATTGAGATTCTTAAGATTTGTGCCAAGGTGAAAAAAGACACATATTTAGGAACGGAGGGAGTATGTCATATACATTTTATCATTTCAATGGAAATTTTATAGGGGCTATTTGAGGAAACCCCTCATTACTTTTTTTAATGGAGAGAGGTCCAAAATATTTCAGTTCATTTAAGAACTGAAATATTTTGCTCCATCAATTACTTTTTTTTTTTTTCCGTTTTTTTCCCCTTCTTTTTTGTATCAGTTTACTTAATCGTCTATGAAGCATAGTCGATTAGCCTTAATCGCTTCATAGTCGATTAAGGAAAATCTTAATTTTTTAATATTTTTTTTGTTTTTTAAATTTTTTTTTCTATATCAGGTATATTAATCAACTATGATGAAGCATAGTCGATTAAGAATCTGCTACTAAACATAACAAATTTCAATTGCGAAAAAATGCAAAATCAACTATATTTTACAAAAAAACAAAAAATACACAAACATTATAATTAATTTATACACTTGGAATCAATAAACACAAAATCCCAAATAAAAATGAAAAAATGGAGTCGATCAACCTTAATCGACTGCCAGAACATAGTCGATTAGCTTAATCGACTATTGAATATGTACATAGCCGATTAAGGTTTCATCATGCGCGAAATTCTCTACACCGCCGTCCTCCGTCCGATCCACAAAAAAACTCAAAATCAGCCTCCCCATCGTCACCACACCACCGGACTTGGTGGGAGTTTTCTTTTCCCCTTGGCTGAAAATTTAAATGCGATAATTACAGTTAGGAAGAGAGAAAGGAGAGCATATATCCAGATTTGTTTATGAATTACCTGTTCTTAGTGAAGAACTCCTTGGTGGCGGCGACGGAGCAGACCACCACCAGCAGGCCACCACCGATGACTTCAAGCACACCAGCTGCGAAAACGTCTCCAGTTCCCGCATAGTTCTCCATGGAGCTTCTGCGGTCAGAACGACGGCAACGACAGTGGAGGGGATGCCGAGTGTGTACGACTTGTTGACGTCATGTGCAAGTGCGGCGGTGGTGTTGGCGACTGTGATTGTGAGGGTTTTGAGCGGCGAAGACGAAGTGAGGTTGAGTGGTGGAACGACGAGGGGACGGTGGTGGTCGGTGAGGATCTGGCGGCGGTAGCGGTGGATGGCGGGGGAGAGGCAGTGGTGATGGTGGTGAAAGGCAGAGATGATGAATCTGATGAATCAGTGGGTGAGTGGAGCGTGAGGAAAAATGAGAGAGAAATTAGGGTTTCAAAATAGTATATTGACAATTAAGGGTAGATTTGGAATTATAAAAATAAACTTGGTGGAATACTAACCAATGGGGTTTTCTCTAATTATTTTTGGAACAGGGATTTTGTTTGACTACATTTTTTAGATGAGGGGGCTCTTGCTAAATACTACAAAAACGAGCACAAGCAGGGGCGAGGGGCGAGTCCAGTCCCTATCTAGGGTGGACTCAAGCCCCCCTCAATTACAAATTATTTACTATAATTTGCATATATTACTATTCAGTCCACCCAATTTTTATTATTTAATCCACCTAAGACTTAATTTATGCAAAAAAAACACTGAACTTTTTCTCTCTGCCGAATTTATCCAAAAATAAATTCCAAAATTTTCTTTCAAGGACTCTGTCCCCGAACCCCTGAAAATTTAAGCCACCATATGGTCAATTTCTAGACTCGCCACTAAGCACAAGTATATAACTACCCATAACTAAAAATAATAACCTTTTATTACTGTGTCTTGCATATTTTCTTACTCATTAAAGCCGGTAATTAAAAAGAATTCAATAAAATATATATATATATTGGAGACTACTAGTGTCCAGTAGTATAACTGTAGCTTGGTTTTCAGTCCGAATTTTTTTTACTGTATCAGTGGCGGAGCCAGAACTTCAAGACAGGGTGGGCTTAACATTAACGGGGGTTCGGGGGCCAGCACCCTCGATTTTTGTTTTGATTCATTCACATAAATATATAGCACAAAATAACTACAAATTTATAAATTTAAGCTAATATAAGCTACACTAAATTACATGGGTGGGTGGGCTTAACATTGACGGGGGTTCGGGGGCAGCGCCCCCGATTTTATTTTTTTTATTCATTAACATAAAATAGCATAAAATAACTACAAATTATAAAGTTCAACTAATATAACATAATTTTTTGATAAATACGCTAGACTAAATTATTTGGGTGGGCTAAATTAAACTATTGGGGGGGCTAATAATATATAGATATAATAGATAGCATAAATTTTTAAAAAATGAGAGTGGGCTGGAGCCCACCCTTGCCCAAGGGTGGGCCGCCACTGACTGTATGTGTGTGTGTGTGTGTGAATATATGTGGAGAAGAATAAATGATTGTACAAAAACAAGAGTCATTTCTTAGTTCTTGAGGTAAATTACAACCGTCCCCTGATATATGGTCAAATTACGAAAATCCTCCTCTTGTTTGGATAATCACACCTACCCTTAACTATGAATCTTCTTACATCTCCACTCTTATGGTGTCAAATTCAACATAGTCATCTGGATTCCGTGAAATGTGCTCTAGTTTGTATTCGTTTTGTGTAAAAATACAGTTTCTGATGCACCACAATCTGATATATATATATATATATATATATATATATATATATATATATATATATATATATATATATATATATATATATATATATATATATATATATATATATATATAGCTCGAATGGGATAAACGGGTACAAAAGTGATAATAATTCATAAAATCAAGAAGATTCCACTAAATTTGAAACCGCAAAGGGAACATGTAAGAAGATTCATAGTTGAGGGGGCGATTATAATTACCCAGACATAAAGGTAATTTTCGTAATTTCACCATACATCAGGGGTGGTTGTAATTTACCCTAGTTCTTAGAGTTAATTATTCACTTTACACATTCACATATTGTATGTGTTAATATATCAATTTCCAGGATTGTTTTTTTTTTCTTTAGCCTTATAAATAGTTTAGAACATAACCCAAAAGGGATTGAACCACGATTGTTATATATAATTCCAATTCCAATCCAAATATATTTAGCAAAATCGGAAATCCGACTAAAAACATATGTTACACAATTCAGATTTTTACGGATGAAAATCGACGGAAATCGAAATTTCCTTCCATATTTCCACCCTTGGTCATGTGTTGTGCTAA
This sequence comes from Erythranthe guttata, assembly GCF_000504015.1. The sequence goes on along the minus strand of NW_012193298.1, from coordinate 344,355 downwards.
AAAGAGGATAAACATCGGAAGTTGTAGTAATATCATATTAATAATGTATACTGTTGGATCATAAGTTCATAACCAGTTTATTATTGCCGATAACTGACTCAGAACTCTATACGTAACAAAACAGCGAGACTCGGGAACTGATGTATCGAAAGGACGACATAGAAAGTAGATGAAAAATCAGATCATCAAAACTGATTATACATTACTATAAATACGAATCGTCTCGAGGCACATGAAATTTCATGCATTAGAAGAAGAAAAAAAAAAGACGTTTAGATAAGTTAAAAACATACCTATACGATTGGAAAAAAAAACATGGCATCCAACCTTTACCACCATATCTGCATATGCATCAGTTGAAATACGAATACCAGATTTTTGTCGACATGCAGAGGAAACTGATTGTATTATTACAAGGATTCGGGCCACGTATTGCTTAAGCATGCCCCATTTTCCACAGCATATTCCATGTCGATTTGACGACCAAGTAATATATATTATCTTTGGAATCTTTACCGAAATATTTTCACGACTTTAAGCAATGTCTCTTATCAGACCAATCCACATAGTCTAGCTCTGCCAGGATTAAGTAGCGAGTCTGACATAACCCATCCCTGGTTAGTACAGAAAAGCCATTAGCCATTTGTAACGAGCAAAGATAACCATCGAATTTAGACCACTAAACTAGTTTACATCCTAAGGCCCTCTTTGGTTGCCAAGATAAGCCATGATTAACTAAATAGTTGGACTTAATTTGATGTTTGGTATCCTCAATAAATTGTCGGGTCGACCCACCAAAATTATATAATCATGGCTTATCTTGCCTTATCTTGGCTTGCTTTCTAATGAGTTTTTTTTGTTGGACGTTTCAAGCTCCAATAAACTAATTGGGTTTCATTAGATCATTTAATCTTATCTTGGCTAATCTTATCTTGCCAACCAAACAAGGCCTTAGTCCACAAAACAATTAATAGGTAGATAACGTAACTAGGCATTTTAAAATAGGTAGTTACACATTACCTGTTCCTTAGCCTTGTTTTTGAAAGGCCCATATAATGCTGATACCATCTTATATGACTCCGCAATATGAGACTGAAGATCACCCAACGTAGGCAACGCAGCTGAAAGATCATGCTCTTGTTTAATAGAGGAGCGTTGGTTTTGATTGGATGAACTAATGATGTGAAGAAGCACATGCGCCTGTTATACAAAATGTGGATTTAGCAAGAAATGCATTTCCTAACGATGATTGCGAGTATAAGATTAACAAGAATGCAATCTTACATGAAAAGCTGCTTTCAATATATCATCGGACTTTGCTTGATCCTTGAACAAGGCACATATATCTCCCTTAGAAGGATTATACGTCACGAGGTACTGTTCTTTCTGTTATCAAGAAGATTTGATAATCAAAATTAAAGGCATACGAAATTATAGGTAATCGTGAGCATGTATAAATAAATCAGCACGGACGTACAAAGGCAAGTCAGTGAGGGTAGCACATGCAGAAGTAGTCCATGAATTTATATAAAAGGGAAGTTTTCGTGTAGTACATACCTCGAAAATGGGCTCTAAAGCAAGAAATGAATTAGGGTCTTGGAATGCATCTTTAAATCTTGGCCCTGCAAAAGATTAAAATTTATCCTTGGTTAATCTGTGCGTAATATTCGGATGAAAAGCAATTTGGATGTCCGTGCAAGAAAAGTGTGTGTGTGTGTGTGTGTGTGTGTGTGTGTGTGTGTGTGTGTGTGTGTGAGAGAGAGAGAGAAAGAGAGAGAGAGACCGAGAACAACAATAGGTTTGTGTTTTTGCCATGGGGGACTGAAAATATTTTCCATTGAATTTCCCTCTTGCAAACTTGGAACTCGCCCTGAAAAATGAAGCATATAGCGAATTGCAATGTCAGAAATACTAACACTTTTTATTGGTTGAAGTATAAGCAAAATCATGTTCTGATTCGTCTCCGACTTTACTACAATGCAAGTCCATGCTTCGCTGAAGAGTGGGTTATTTTGGTAAATGAAAATTTTCAAAATGAGAGATGCAAGTTTACAACTCCCAAATCCCAATTGATCCTCCTAACATATATAGTCCTAATAAGTTCTCTATCAGGTACAGCCTTCATAATTACTCTACTACTGCTCAAATTCTTCACATTTTACTCCATGCATTTGTCGTAGTATTGTTCAAAACTAGGGTGAATTTTACATTAGTTGTATCAAGTATAAGAAAATGGTGCATACGAAGACCATTTTTTAATGTCCCCAGACCACCTCGCGGCTACTCAACAATATATATCCAACAGACACTACCTGAACCAACTCATAGTGCATGCTTTTTCTTACTCTGTCTTCTACGTTTAACTGCAAATCCAATTTGTAATTCTTATATCAACTATACCCCATATATGTAGATATTGCTTCTTAGCAATTCAATAGTGTACCATAAAACATTGCTAATTCTATGTAGAGTTTAGTTTTTTTTCAATTATTTCCCAGGAATTCTAGTAACTTACCCATGCCCGAACAGCACTCAACGGAATCTTCTATACTCAACGTGTCTTTTGTGGATCAATAAGAATAACACGGAATCCTCATCTTCACCATGTATCATTTTATAAATCTTTCTTACAAAATAAACAATTTATTTCTTCTTTAGGTTGATACTGCAGAATTTTTTTTGTAGTTTCTTCTTTGCCTCTTAAACAGTATCCACTACTGTTCCCAAGTTTGCTTACACAATTCTCCTCACTTATCCACTACCAAACTTATAATACTCTTTCTTCGTGAGGTCTATGTCATGTACTTAAAAACGATATAATCTAGTTTAGATCAGCACTATATTATATCTATTTTCTCAAACATGAAATAAGCAGGGGGGGAGAAAAATAATAAAACGACAAACTCATCCACCTGTGTTCAGGAATGATTCTACTGCCACTTTGAATCGTGCACGATTAAGTGTATGCAGAACAACAGATTTCACCTGAAAGGAGACGTGTCACACATTTTCAAATCAATACTTCCAGACAGAAGAATATCGAACTATAAAGGAAAACGAATAGGGAGGGAGAGTATGATATATTCACTTCATCCAACCTCTTGATACGAGCTCATGACATATCCACATGAGAGCAGAGCAAATGTGGTGAACAAGGAGGGGTTTCTCTTAGAAATCATTATGCTCAGTCCAGTTCCGAGCTTCACAAGGAAAGAGTATCCTCAATTAGTAACAACTCGAAAGACTAGGAAATGAGTAAACAATGCATATGAAATAAGATACTGTAGTGTGGAAATTTTAGAAGTCGCTATCTAAGATAAACCTTGAACTCAAAACATCCTTTTAAATTACAATAAATTACTTTTTGGCCTTAAATCTGAAGGTGGTGAGATTGAAATGCCTCCTTCAGTGTGCAAATTTTGCCTAATGCCAGCAGCCTTAAAATATAATAATTAATACTATTAACACTTGTACTTCAAATAAGAACAAATATTACCAACAAATTTTTTTTCATATTAAAAATTTAATATAAGGGGGCCCAAATTTAGTTTTTTGTCTAGGGCCTCATATGTGCTTGGGTTGGAGGCCCTGCCTAGCAAGGCATTTAAACAATACCCTTTCACTAATTTCAACATGAAAAATCACGCAAAGAAACAACCTAAATTTGCCAAATCTGAAATAAGAAATCAAAGTAGACTCAAAGATATATAGACAATTAAGTATGCCGGACTCAACGAAAGATGGTGCTATATAAGAAACAAGCTTACAAAGGAGCATTAAGAAACTTCTTTCAGGAATTGTAGTTCACTAAAAAACATGTAAGACAAGTTACAAAGTTAAACGTGAAAAGATTTTGATGAATCGTTTTGCTTGGTGATGTTAGATTTAATTGCAGAAGATAGAGTTTTGCAAAGAATGTATGTCGACTGAACAAGCTTACCAGATCAGCAATATTTCCAACACATTCTCCCTTGGAAGTCACATCTCCAATATTTTCTCCTCTAGCAAAGGCTTTGTAGATTGGAGTTCGAGTGGAAGTTGATGTCACAGCACCAACATTCTATAAGAAATTCAAGATTAATGTATGAGGTTGATATTCCTGCATTATTCTTAGAAACTGACAAGTGAACAGAACAGTAGGTTACTAAACCTTAGCCACATTGGCAGCACATGCCAATGGAAGAAATAGATGGGGAACAGCTGCAGTTGCCAACTCCACCCCAGCTCCTAACTCCATTAGGAGATCACCAGCAAATCGTAGCTGAATGAAGTTCAAAATATCAGAAGATAAGGAATTGTATCTTGTTGAATGACCACATCATCTAAAAGCTTACTGATAGTGAAGTGAATCATTTAATATTTATATCTCCAACATATTTGACAACATTAAGAATTGCTAATTTCTCCACCGCATTAAATAATTAAATACCTGCTTTAGATCATAATCAAATTTCTTTCCCTGCCGAGCAAAAAGCATCTTCCCAACCCGTCCAGCGCCATCCTGTAATTAGCCATAAGAAACAGTCTAAAGTCAGATTTTTTTTTTAGATGCATTAAACGCCGTACAAGAAAATAAGTGGTGCACAGAAGGAAACATTTTCTGTATTAAGCAGCACATGTATTCCTTCGAGTACAAGAGTGGCTCGATCCTGATATCTTGCATCTGGTTTTTTATTATGAAGAAATGCAATCCAGAAATAAATAGTCCTATTTTTGACATCCCTGTTGTGATACTTCAATTTATACCACAACATTTGACTCAAAATATCCAGACGTCAAGACGCTTTATAGACTTGCACAATGTCAAAACAAACTGCATCTTGCGATAACTCAACAAATACCTCCAAAAGTAGTTCATGACAAGGAAATAGCTTGTGTAAATTCTGATGCATACCTTGAGAATCCAGTTGATAGCTACAGCACCTGGCATAACGTTGTTCCTGGATACTCCAAGTGAACTAAGGAGTGTTTGCGTTGTGAATACGCCCATTGCTCCGCCAAAAAAGTGCTACAACCAAAATAACGTCAGTATCCCACTCTGGAACTAGAACTAGGGAAAAGTTCAACGCTGAATGGAATTGCACTCTAGGTACTATTTAATTTGATATATTGGAAGAGTACCTTCAAAGCTCTCCATTTCATGTACGGCACATAAGAAGGTGTGACACTGTCAGGAAAACCTTCCGGGACAACGTAGGACCTTACAAATGCCAATAACTCCTGGGACATGTGCACATCATAAATCAAGTTAGACAGAAGTTAACTCATGGCCATAATCTTGTTAGTCATGTTTCCCCTTCCACTATTTTCTCGTCTATTTCGGTATGTAATTTTCTTACACGGTGTGATTATATGTGGCCCGGCATGTTCATACAACAAGAGATGTGTGTTAAGACCGACCCTCTCTTTATAATGTTAAGCCTAACTAAGTTACTCAACAAGCTATGAATGAGTATTAACTGCAAAGTTCTTTAACTAAGTTTACCATTATCAAACACCAATTGCACCCAACAAATATTATACCTATTGTATGTTTATATGATGTCATTATCACCACAAGAATTTAACTCTATGTGAGAGCTACACTGGATCTTTTAGAGCAAATAGAAAATTAAGAGGTTGTTAATTTTCTATCTTGTGGCGTTAGAGATCTCTTAGTTAATTACTGGTCCAAAGATTGAAAAAAAAATTAAAAAAAAATTAAAAAATAAATAAATTCAATAATTTACCACTAAATAATTTTGGGGGAAAAAACTATTCCCAAATCCAATCAATGCGGTTCATAGAATTTTAGAGAGAGAGAGAGAGAGAGAAAATATAACAATTGGTAGAAAATACTGACATCAATGGGGGCCTGGGGACTCTGCAAACTGACAGCACGAATAGAATTCTTCTTCAATTGCTTGGAACCGCCACTCCGAACACTAATTTCATTGTCGGCGAAGTATTGCCACCGTCTGCCGTCAATCTCCTCGCAGCAGATCAACTTCAAGCTCGAATTCAAAAATTGATCCTCGACGAGTCCGCCGAAGTTAGAATCCCGGAGCGAAATCCGCTCCTGATCCGCCGCCGCGGGCGCCGGCGGAGGCGCCGAGGCAAGGTTAGCGCTGATGCGAAACGTCTCGCGAACGAGGAGGCGCGTCTCCGACGAGGTGAGGGTCTGCGAGGCCGAATTGGACGGTTGCTTGAGCTTCATTGCGCCCCAAAAACGACGACGAGCGAAAATGCCGATGAGTATATATACAGTGCGTGTGTGTGTGTGTATATATATATATGTCAGGGAGAGAGAGAGAGAGAGATTCTCTTGTTGTGATTTTGTTGTTTTGCTCAGCTCTTCTTCTTTCTTTCTCTCTCTAGGGGAGGAGAGAGGAGAGAGGAGAGAGAGAGAGAGAGTGTAAACGAACCACAGGCTGTGAGAGGGAGAAGATGGGAAGGGAGTTTTGATAGAGTGACGAGTGGGTGCACGGAACAAGTGTGAGATGGGACACGTGGGGGAGGAGAAATAAAGGTGACTGTATTTTTTTTTGCGTCAGCTGGAATTTTTATTTTATTAAATAATCAAATTAAATATTTATTTGCATAAGTAATTAAATATTGTCCCACGATAATTGGAATTGATTTTGACAAGTCAAAACATTGATCACCAATTTCATCAAACAAAGTTGGTTATCCAACTCTAGAATTGCATTACTTTCTTGTAATTGATCTACACCTCCTCAATTAATAGCTTGAAAAAGAAGAACAACGTTTGGATTCTTCCTTTTGAGAGTTATATTTTTTATTTTATTTTGCGAAAATATGTTTCGATCGAACAATTTGAAAATTAAAATAATATTTGTTTATATTTTAAAACGAGATAATTACATTGTAGGGGTCATTAGCAATAAACCCCTCATATAGATAATAAATGGTAATATGTCCAACCCTTAAATCTTTCTTTGTGATAACCCCCTAGAGTTTGTATTTCCAATTCTACCCTTATGTCAATTAACATAATTAGTCTCAATTATTCCTTTTTTCACTCTTTCCATAACAATAATCTAATTCCTAAAAATCTACTTCCAAATTTCAAAAAATTTGCTACCAAATCAAAAAATAGGATTTTTTTTTGTATTATTTTCGGATTTTATAGCCACTTTTTTATTATTTATTATTTTTTAATATTTTTTTAATAAAAAAATATATTTTTTTAATTTTTTTTAAACAAAAATTTGATTTTTTTTTTCTCGACAGATTTACAACTCCGAATATGACTATAGTTGAATATGGCTATTATGTGACTACGCTGTGCATAATAGTGTAATTAACATATTGTAGAAGCATAATTATTAATATAACAGTAAGAATATGACTACTATGTGAATGTGACTGTGCTTTGTAAAACATTATAATTAACAGACAGTAGAAACATGAATATGACTATTATGTGACTACAGTTTGTATAACATACTGAACATGATAGTGGGAATATGACTATTATGTGACTAGCAACTGCGTAATGTGACTACAAGTAATCAGCACTTGAAAAAACTTGCAATATTAACAGCAAAATACATTGCAAAAAGAAAAAAAAGGACTATGAAAAAACGAAAATAACTAATGTGATCCTTCAACAATGGCCATCGAACATGTTTTTTTGTTGCGGTATCCAACTCGGTTGCACCGACTGCACTTAATCTTCCGTTTGATCTTCTCTGTTAAATATGACTACACAGTTGAACATATGCAGCACCACAAAAAAAAAAAAAAAACAAATATAACTAAGTTGTTAAACATGACTACTCTGTCAAACGTGACTACTCTGTAAAATACATTGCACCACAACCGACTAATCTCGTAATTCAATAGATTTTCCAGATCTAAACATTCAGGATATGTAGAATAACACAAAAATTAATATAATCAAGAATAATTGAAAATCAATGTATTCGTTCATAACAAACAAATAATAGAACTAAAAATCCAGATCCATGACATATTCTATTGCTAGTTCGACAATTAATTCGAGAAAAATAAAAAATAAAATTTACCAATTAATATAGTATATATTGGTATTCCGTGTTGAGAGAAGGGAAATCTCCATATAGAAATCCGACGGAGGCAGCGACAAGGTGGGGGAGGCGCCGCCGCCAATTGTACCAGGCGTCGATGTGGTGGTGTTCGACGAGGGGGGAGACGATCTCCAACATCGGCGGAGAAGGGCCTCCTGCAACGGGTTTCGGCGGCGGCGTTTGAAGGGTGACTCCGGCGGCGGCGGTCTACAGATGTGAAGAAGAAGAAAAAAAAAAAAAAAAAAAGAAAAAAAAAAAGCTGTAACAGAGAGAAATAGCGAGAGAATGAAAGAGAGAGAGGCGAGAACCGAGAGAATGAAATTGAGGGAGAAATAAAATTGTATTATATTAAAACCCTAACACACAAGGGCACTTTAGTCTTATCATGGCTGGTAAGGGGGGTCTCACTAATTTAGATTGGAATGTGGGTTATGGGAAAAGTCTTTAAAGTCAATTGGGTTTAGTTCAAAATATTTTCTAAATAAGGGGTGTATTGCATATTTCCCCTACATTGTATAGCATTAAAATCATGTTTAAATATATTGGAAAAAATGTATTTTAGATGAAGAATTAAAAAATAAAGGGATGTTAGCTTGTTTTGTAGCGAATACATTTCTTTTATTATGGAAATCATTTTTTTTAATGTAGCAGTAAAATTATCCTCATACAATTAATGGTTTAGTTGATAGAGTTTTAAGGATAACACATACAACATTTGCTCGGTACGAAATTTACACGTTTTGTGTAATTTGCAGGCTATCGTATAGCTACGAAACTTACCAATTGATATGTTGTAAAAAAATATTGGTGTTATAGGTTCATGTCATTTTCTTTGACTATATTCAATATAAAATAAGATATTTTTCTTACTTTTTATTTTCTTGGACAATTAAAATTTAAAAAACCTATGTCGTTGTTAAATGGAATTGTTACATTCTATGAAAAGTTGCATGATTACATTTTTCCTGCAAGGCACATCAATCACAAGAGTGTGAGCAAGATTTGAACAAAGTGGGGTACAAAAAAATATATTTTTCTTCACCCAATTTTTTTTTTAATATTCTCATTTTTGTCTCTTACGAAGTAATATTAACAAATAAGAGTTGTGTTTTCTTGAAACAAGGCTCAAATTGCATTGTAAACCACAATACAAATAAAAGGTTTTATTTTATAATAATGCCTATCACTTTTATTAATCATAATTAAGTTAGCTTGTACAACAAAAGATGACGTAACCGTTGACTCAGTGAGTTTGTGTCAGCTGATCCAAATTTGAATTTTATTGTCAACGATCGTTAGGTCGAATTTGTCTCACATAGGTAACTTAGTGTGTTTTACGTATCTTGTATGATTTGGAAACTATTTAGGACCAGTAATGAGTAATAGTATTTTATACCCTCAAAAGGTAATAAATAGTTCACATTGCAACATAATTGATATTTTTAATAAAATTCTCTCAAAATATTATTTATTTTGTAAGTCGACTTTGATGAAAAATAAATAGTGGATTTTATTTTTATATAACAAACTTTAATTTTAAAATAATTTGCGTATATATTATTTACACGAGTTATAAAGTAAACTATATTAATGTCTACCAAGTAACTATTTATTTAGTTAGTAGATTCGTTCTATTACCTATATCGCATTAGTACCTATCTCGCATTAGTTCAGGTTAGATGAGACTGAATTATATTTTTTACTGACTAATTTATTATGGATTAATCCCACTTTGCACGTTTGAAATATATCATTTTGGCACTTTGCACCCTCAAAACACAATTTATCGTACATACATTCCATATCTAGGGCTGGCAATCGGATCATGTGAGCCGAGCTTGGGTCGGCTCAAGCTCACATATCATCGGACCTCATTACTATAGGCTCAAGCTCACATACCATCGGAGCTCATTAGTATAGGCTCATGTCCATCTTATTATTGGAAACGTTTTATATTCTCAAACCTAGGTGATAAATTTCAGCAATTGGATTTCGGTGGGGATATTTTACATTTGATTCATATTTTATTTATTGCCACCGCCACCACTTAATTCATTTTATTTTGCAAAATAAAATTATCTTATACGGTCGTAACTTGTATTTTGAGTAATACCATTAAATAAATGTATTATATATTTTATTATTAACCTAATCGGTCGGGCTTTAGTCGGGTTGAGCCATAGTAGGCTCAAACTCAGGTCATAAATAAATCAGGCCTAGTAAAATGGCCCAAACTCAGCCCGACTCACTAAAAATAGGCTCGACTCAAATATAATCAGGCCGAGCCATGGGGCTTCGGTTAAACCTGGCTCAATTGGCGGTCATACACACATCAGTGTTTAAAGCTAATAAAGGTAAAAAATATATTTTCTATCACAAAAAAAAAAAAAAATTACGAAAAAAATTATTCAGCTATTTCATTATTAAGTTATCTGAAAATTATATTTTCTTCCAACTATCTCTACCTAATACTTTCATTAATTAAAATAAAAGATTTATCAATCGAATAATTTCGTGATAAAAGTTAATTTGATTAATTTTGTAAGAAAATATATTTGTTTTTTAATTATCCGGTGTGATTTTAATTTTTTTTCGCGCTTTGTGCGCTCGAGATTAGGTTGGAGGTTGAAGAGAATAACAATTTAATTAGTTATTTTACACCAATAAAAATGAATTATCATTTATTATTCAATTAATGGTGCATAGGGAGTGATTTATTGTATTTTGAGAGTGCAAAGTGCTATTATTATTTTTCTATGGGTACAAAATGTCAAAATGCTCTATTTAAAGGGTGCAAAGTGGAATTAAGATAATGTATTATTTAGTCAGTTAGACGTTCGGTTTGTTGGATTGAATTTTGGCAACGGTGCTAGTTGATAGATGAGAAAGCATGAGCCAGACAATTATAACCTAGTATTTAATTACTTATCAACTGGATTTTGTTGACGAAATCGCATTAAGTGATTAATAAATATTAAAGCCGTATATTTAGTTCAATTTGGTCCCATTATTAATTCTTTTTATCAAACAACTACGCACAACACGACTTATTTTATTAGACGCTCTCAGAGGCGGACCCAGTAAGAGACTAGGGGTTGCCCCGCCCCGATAGAAAAGAAAAAGAAAATATTTTATTATTATTTCTATTACTTTTAATTTGAATAGTTAATAATAATTTGATTAACAATTTGTAGTAATAATTAGTTGATAGTTAATGTATAATTGAAGAATATTTGTTAATGTAAAAATTTATTAGTTAATTAACATGTATTTGGAAATTAGATCGTCGAATGTGATTTTTCACGCCCACTTTTGGCCTTTTTGTGAAATTTGGAGGGGGGAGGTGGTTTGAATCTTTTGAATGAATGGTATTCGTAAAATTAGTACAACAAAAATCAGATCTCAATTTTAGTCAATATCAAGTGTGCGTACGTATGTACCACTGCCGCGTATTTTTTTCACGTAAAAATGCAAGGGGTATGTTTCTTATGTGTGCATCATGGAGTGATGGAGTGAAGTATAAGAAATATACAAAAAAATTAAAATATATATATAAATTGTAATATTTGAAAAATCCTATGAGAAGTGAACATTGAACACTCAATAAAAAATGTATTTAATCCTTTTTCAAGTTTCCCTATATAAATTAATAGTAAAATGTGAGGTGGTAAGGCCAAATGTATATAATAGATATATATTTGACCTTTGCCCCTTGCTGAGGAGGATTTGGATGAGATCAGCCCCACCATAACAAATCTGCACGTTATAAAAATTGAGGTCCCCAAATCTTGAATTTTTATTTTTATTTTTATTTATTATTTATACTATTTTCTCATTCTTGTTTGTGCATGCACGAAATTTCAGTTTTCATGGTTTAATTCTACACTTGGACATAATTAATAATTGGCAGCAATTATATGCAATCCAAAATTTACTTAGGGCAAGATCAAATAAAATTTTATACCAAATTAAGTGTAAAAAGACTATAATGACCTCAGTAAAATATAAACAAAATAAAACATAATTACACCAATTACTCTTGCAAGACCAAATTAAAAAAAAAAAAGACAAAAAAAAAGAAAAGAAAAAAGAAACCCAACACAATTGAAGAACGGGAAGGAGGGAAGAAGAGAACTATTTGCAGATTTGCCGTCGCGCCGTCGCCAATAAAGTCGATCACCACCGTCGTCGCCATTGCAGTCGACAGTCGCCACAAGTCCATTTGGAACATAGGGTATGATTTTAGGGTTAGATTTCACCACCATTGTTGAAGGAATTGTGGTTTTAAAAATATCGACCTGTACTTGTCGATTTTTTTGTAAAATTTCGACTCATTGGTGTCAAAATTTTCACTAAATTTCGACAATAAGTTGTTGTCGATTATTTGCATTTTTTTCGACATTTGTGTGTCGATTTTTTGTTCAAAATTCGACATCAGTGTGTCGATTTTTAGCAATTAAAACGACATCTGGCGTCGATTTTTCAGAAATTGAGAAAATCGACGTTGTAATGTCGTTTTTATTGCTAAATATCGACCTGTAAATAACGTCGAATTTTTGTGTACGCGAAATTATTTTCGAAAAACGAAAAACGATCACAAAGCTAAATAAAGTACAACATTTCTTATCTCATTGTGTTCTTCGACCTTAGAATCATCCATATTAATGTTTCGTGTGTCCATAATGTCGTTCTTTTCAAGTTTTAGTAAGATTTGAGGGTTTTGTTTGATAATGGTTTTTGGAGAATATGAAATAGTTTTTTTGTGAAGAAGAAGAGGTTGTGTTTTGTTGGTGAAGAAGAATTGTCATTTTTCATTTTTATTTTTTTGGTCTTCCAATAGCAATTAGGCGTTTTTTGAATTAATAATATCAAAATTAATGTTGGGATCATATTTGTAATTTTCAGTCTTGCTCTTAGTAAATTTATTTATATTTTGGTCTTGCATAACTTAAGATCTTGCGTTTAGAAATTTTAAGATTGCAAATAGGTGCAGCCTTAATAATTTAATATGCACCGAAAGTTCAAATTGCTCAATCGTATAAATAAACGAATTATTGCCACTCTTGGAGTTGGAGCTATATCTACTACTACTATCTAGTCAACATTTGATTTTTTAGGAGCTATTTATGCTGACTGTGCAGATAAGATATGGTGGTAACAACCCGAGTTATCAGTTCGATGAGTCGAGTCGAAAAAAACTCGAACTCTAGCTCAAAGTTTTTAAACTCGAGCTCGAGCTTTTTTTAGCTCTTTGTGAGTTCATGAGCCGGCTCGCAAGCCTTATTTTTTTTAATTATTTATTTTTGTATATTCTTTTTTTTTTATTTAAATAATGTATGATAATATAAAATATTATAAGAATAGTATAAAAATAACATACAAATATTAAAAAAAATATTACAGTTTATTTTTTCTCTTGTATTTTTTTTATTATAATCTAAATAATTTTTTATAGTAAAAAATTAACAATAATTGTAAAAAAACTCAAAATGAGTTTGGACTCGAGCTCGGCTCATTCATACCCCTACTCGGCACGCAATAAGCTAAAAGAATTTATTGGATTTAAATTCTTTAAGTTAGCATATAAAGAAGTTTATTGTCACAGTTTTTACTATTTCAACTGGTTTTCGAAAGTTTCTCAATCCCTTTTATCTAAAAAAACAAGTTTCATTGGTGAGTTCCTGCAAGAGAGTTTGTGTTAATGAACTCAAGTTCAAACTCTTTTGCTAACGGTCGCTATGTGTAGTTTGTTACACATAGTTAGTTTAATGTAATTTACGTCTTTCACATATTTTACAAACTACTATACGAGAGTATATATTATCAGTACATCGACATTGTTGATTGATATGTTCATGAATGCATTCAATTCAAGTATCCTTATATAACTTTTTGAAATATCTTTTTTGGAATACATACTTAGAATCTCTTATAAAAAAAAAAATTTAGAGCTTTAATAACTTAGATCTATATAAGTACTTGTAAAAAAAAATTTGAAAACAATTACTATGTTCTCAACTTAATACATATATGTTCTAAAATTATTGCATTGTGAATGCTCTAATAGTCCTACCATATTGTTTAGTAATTTTTAAATTAATAAGACAATTTATTATTTTTTTTACATAAATTATTTGCTTAAAGCACACCATAATTACATTACATTAATTAATTGTTGGATCAAACCAAAAGATTACACTCTCAAAATTAAAGAAATGTAACATTAGAATATGTTCTTTAATAATGTGATCATTATTTTTTCTTCACAATTTATACTTGAATTAATTTTATACTTCATCTTTTATTTATGTTTTTCTTTTATTTATTGGTAAAATAAATAAAATAATGGGAAGTGCGTTTTCAACATCGGAAGACAAAAACGCTACTTTCATTTCATACACCCACTCCGCCACATTTGCTTTGCGCCGCCACCAGTGAACCCAACCAGACGATCATCCAGTGTGTATATGAAGCGGCGGCAGCAGCGGCGGCGCCGATAATAATGTCTGCAATTTTGAGATACTCTACCTCCAAGCTCCGCCGCGTAATTACTACAGCCGCGGTCCTCACCTCCAAACCGCACTCAAGCTTCCACTCCTCCGCCGTCAAAACCCTACGTCCGGCAACCTTCCTCCATTCCCACCGGACCACATTTCTCCAGGTACGGCACAAGTGGGATGGAATCTCCGACAACTACGATCAAATCAAAGCCGAGGTCGATTGCCCGCGCTGCTCCAAACCGATGACCGTGCTATTCTCGAACCGGCCACTCTCCATCACCGCCGCCGAGAGCGGCATTTACCAGGCCGTGAACATGTGCCACAATTGTCGGACGGCCTTTTATTTCCGGCCGTTCAAGCTGGAGCCGCTGCAGGGGAGTTTCATTGAGATTGGGAGGATTAAGGGCGGGAGAGAGAATTTTAGGGATTTGGAGGGGAATCACGCCGGAGAAATTGGGAAGAAAGGGGTTAAGATTTGGGAGAAGCTGAGGTCTTACAGTGGTGGCGGTGAGGATAATCGGAAGAACAGTGATGCTGCTGATCGTGATTGTAACTGTAACGAAGAGGAGATTTCGGAGGGAGGGGCTACGGGGGTTTCGGAGGAGGTGGAAAAATTGGGGAAAGATTTGCCTACGCCGAAGGAGATATGTAAGGTGCTCAACGAGTTCGTTATCGGGCAGGAGAAGGCAAAGAAGGTTTGCCTGTTCTTGCTGAATTTATGTTTAAAACGCGTTTGAATCCAAATTTCTGCAATATTAGTTTCTGCTAGACGGTGCTTCTATGGATCGAAGTGTGCCATTAAGTTGTTGAGTATGTCGGTGTAGTTCTGTGCCGACTATGTGCCGATTATGTGCATGAATTTTATTAATTGCTGATTGCTGATTTCATACGTAGAATGATCAATTGAGTCGTTATAATTATAATTATAGTATTTTAGCTATGCTTCTTTTCTACACCAAAGTTGGCATTCTGAACATACAAAACTTTTCGCTGTAAATTTTATGTATTCCCGTTTTCTTATAGAATCCGTCAACTTTCAGTGAATAATATATCTAAAACTTGTTTGGACAATGTCCCCTTGGAAATGCCGAATATTAGGAGATCAAAATGTAATATGTGTGTTTTTACATTTTACCCTGATTTTAGCTATGATTCTTTTCTACATTAAAGTTGACTTTCCGAACATACAAAATTCAAAATTTTCTCTCCAGTTCTCTTTACAAATATAAATGAAGTTTGGGGTTTTAGTTTGGGTAGTTGTTGTGGGCTTTATCCAATTGAATTCATTTAATTGGAGATGGCTGTGATATGATCCAAATTATCCTGAACAGATGTGCTAATTGGCGATCCTTGTTTTCAACTTCCTCACCTGAACTTCGGTGATGGATGTATCAAAATTTTGAGCTAAATGACTTTATTCATGTAACAGGTGCTTTCTGTTGCTGTTTACAACCACTACAAAAGAATAAATCACTCCATGTTTCAGAAAGAGTGAGTAGTGTATCTATGTATCTAAATCCTTTTCGGATTTTGTGGAGATTATTCCTTTGGTTTGCCTATTTGTCATACTCATCAAATCTATCTATCTAAGAAATTAAAGCCTTACTGAATCGTTGGATATTTGTGATATCTTAACTAGAGTATTTGATGACTTTGGGACCTTGTCTCTGGGATGCCATCTTACACATAAATATTTCAGTGTCTTCCTTCGTTAGTTTAGAGGTCCAAAGAAATTCTGATAACTAGAAATCTTAATCTGGAAACATTTCTAGTTAATTACTCAAAACCAAAAATTTGCAAACATACTTGTTAAAAGGATTATGATTTTGGTTATCCATGCCACTGATTTCATGTTCATGTCTTTAGCAAAATACATTTTCTTTAGACATGGCTCATTGTTCTGGTGTCTGGTCTTGGTAAAAAAATGATTGCATAACTTCCTTAGTTATGTCCATACATTTTCCTTATTATATGTAGTCTTAGAATTTTCTTGGATGTATTTTATAAGAGACAAAATATGTAATATGTACCATTTGGTTCTAGATTCTCATGAGTGAATAATAATACACAATGACTTGACCCTTGAGCATTACACATTGCAAATTGTGACTTTCCTTGATTTATGTGAAATGCATAGTAAGTTTTGTTGTTGACCACATTTTCATTTCACTACCAGGACAGTTGCTGAAGCAGGCTGCACTGAGCCTGAACTAGATTGTCACAACAGCGATGTTGTTGAGCTGGAGAAAAGCAATGTCTTATTAATTGGTCCAACTGGCTCAGGCATGATCTCCCGTATTTTAGTTCTGTGAAAAAGAGGATTTGGTCATTAAAGAAGTTAATTGTATTTTTTTTTTTGGGTTGAGGCCTATTACCTATGGGAAAGGGGGTATAGGGAAAAATTTATGCATGTTGCACTGTTCTGATTTATTTGTTTCTCCTTTACTAAAGGACAGGGAAGACGCTGCTTGCAAAAACACTAGCTCGAGTTGTAAATGTGCCTTTTGTCATTGCTGATGCCACTTCACTAACACAGGCAGGATTGATATAGTTTAGTAATATGTCCTGTTCTTGAGTACTTGTTTTTATGTTTGTTTGGTACTTGCTCACTAATACCAAATTTTACGACTAATTTATCCTGTCTGTGTGAATGCCCCAGGCTGGTTATGTAGGGGAAGATGTTGAATCCATACTATACAAATTGCTCATGGTATGTTTTATTGAGTTTATTATGTGTTTCACTTAATAACAATGACTCAAGAGAGATTTAAGATGTGTGAAAAAGTTCATGTACTTATCATCTTATGTTTGTGTATTTAATTAAAAATGAAAACTCGCAGGTATGCTATATAAAAAACAAAAAAATGCTCGTGTTTTTTATGTGAAAGGATGATTATGTATGTACTTTTTTAGAACTGAAGTTTATATATTGAGCAAGTTCACTTTGTGAAGTGCTGTTTTTGCCTCAGTAGAGGTCTTCCCATTTACAGCATGTGTTGTATATTCTATAATTTGCTTTTACTTTGGACCATTTTGGAAAGTTTGTGTTTCGTGGATCATAATGGTTTACTTAAAGGGTTGACGAAGGAATTAAAGACTCAAATCCATGTTGAGACAAAGTTGAAATTTCATTCATACATCCATTTTCCTCTATTACCTCGTTAAACTTCATTTGAGCTATATGAAGTGCTACTCCATTTTGTGTGTACAGAATAGAAGAGAAACGAAAATATAGGAAAACGGAAGTGAAAACAAGAAGCAAAACGAAAACGAATCATCTACAAATTAGCTGTTTATATATGTTTCTGGACTTGCATGTGACTTGTCCCACAGGAGTCATGACTTGATGCTAATGTCCATTCTAGGTTGCTGACTTTGATGTTGAAGCAGCTCAACGAGGAATTGTGTACATAGATGAAGTTGACAAGATAACTAAGAAGGTATAGCCGATCTTCAATAATTTGATAGTAAGTCACAAAATCAGTAGCTAATTTTTGTTGTTCTTTGATGAACTTTCTTCTTGGAAGCTCTTTTGTAGACTGAGAGCTTGAACGTTGGTCGAGATGTATCTGGAGAGGGTGTTCAGCAAGCACTACTGAAAATGCTGGAAGGAACTGTGAGTAATTCATTTGTGGCCATTCTTCTGTTTTTCATTTTTAAATTGTGAGGTACGAACATAGTGATTTGGGCATTGCTCCCTCATGTAGCGTATAGTACATTGACTCTTATGAATTTTAATTTGATCATTTTAAATACTTATTTTATTAATCTCGTACTGATTAAATAACCATGTTTGTTTTGTCTAGATTTTAAGTGTTCCTGATCTTAGAACATCTAAGCATTCACACCGTGACAGCATTCAGGTATCCATAACTTGGAATTTGTCTCTTATGAAAATCTCTAATGTTTGAATTTATTTTTATTTTTATTTTCCTGATCATAGTGGTCGATAAACTATTAAATCAAATAAATTTAGGGCAAGATAAACCATTAGATCACATAAACCTATTGTGTCATCTTACAAGTATCTCATTTTAAATTTTAGAATATGCTGTAAGATTTGTTAATTCTGGAGGATTTTGTTCCCTTGGATGGAGACTGAAGGTTTATATGTGATGTTGATCGAAAGCATTTCCTATCATGTCGTGACCGTAATTTTGCCGAGCTGTAATCAGTTTTTGTAATTTTGATCTCACAATAAAGGTATCAACGATATTATTTTTTTAAATCCTTCGATTGTATAGTGATTTGAGTGAAATGAGATACTGCACAATCACTTGTATACCTAATTAAGCCTGACTTGTTAAGTTCTAATTGGTAGCATTTAAGACAACCTATGTTATGACTTTCACTTTCGACTTTTTTGGATTATCTGAGCGGATCTAAATTGTAAATTCTTCTTCAGTAGGACATATATTAACTTGACTACCTTAATCATCAAATCTACGTATTTTAATCATCTCTAACCGATACTGTTCATAAGATTACTGTACTGAACCTTATGTCCTTGTTATCTAATGTCTTAACCACTATGTCTCTTTATTTTATATTGCAAGGCACACAAATTGGGCCATATTCCTTTTTATAGACATGAAAAGATCATACCATTTTTTTTTATAAATATTTGTGAAAGTAAGGTCTCATCAAATTAGAATACTTCCATTGCTATGCTATAAATTAATCTTTTTAAAAAAACTTATTGTTCTATTTGATGGGTATAACTGGCAGATAGATACAAAAGATATCCTCTTTATCTGTGGTGGAGCTTTTGTTGATTTGGAGAAGAGAATTTCTGAGAGGTAGTTCGGTTTTAGTTTTTTTTTACCGTGAGCTATTACATATGTCAATATTTGAATTTTGTTAATTTTTCTTTTGCCCAGACGACAAGATTCCTCTATTGGTTTTGGTGCACCTGTCCGTACTAATATGAGAGTTGGTGGATTAAATATCGCTTCAGCCTCGTCACTATTGGAACATGTGAGTAACAACTCTTGTCATGTTTTAAAATTTAAAAGTTCCTCTTTGAGTCTTGCATTGTTCGTTATATGAACTGAACATGGTCCAACAACACCTTTTAATAGATATCTCAAATACTACCTGAGGAATTGTTCGTAAGATTACATTTGCCATTGCAGGTAGAGGGTGGTGATCTTACTGCATATGGTCTTATACCTGAGTTTGTTGGGCGGTTTCCTGTTGTAGTGAGCTTATCGGCTCTTGATGAAGACCAACTTGTTCAGGTGTGTTTACTTTTTTACCCTCGTCATAAACTAATCTTCTTATGTCTCGTTCGTTACCTTTAAATGTGATTAAAAAACTTCTTATGTTCTCATGATTTTACTCCTTTATGAATTTGATTTTTAATCTGAAATTGGATTTTTAGGTTCTCACGGAGCCAAAAAATGCTCTCTGTAAACAATACAAGAGGATGTTCAGCATGAATAATGTAAGTTATGATTGATAATATTTATATACTCGTTTACACACGGTTTCATTTTCACCGAGTATTCAAAATTACAGGTCAAATTACAATTCACAGACGGCGCAATGAGATTGATTGCAAAGAAAGCGACAGCCAGGAATACTGGTGCGCGTGGTTTGAGAGCCATCTTGGAAAATATTCTAACCGAGGCAATGTTTGAGGTATATGCAGAACCTAATATCATTTTTCTTTTATTGCAATTACTTCCAAATTCCCTTCTCTACGAGCCCACTTGCAATGTAGAGATGAATCATAGGTTAGACTCGTAACTGATAAGAAAAGCGGTCAAATTACCTGATGTTTGTCTGTTGACTAGTTATTGATCTTATCAAATATGTGAGTAAGAGTAACATAATAATAATATTACATAACACTTTTCACTTTCGTAATATTTTCGTATTACAGGTTCCAGATGCGACATCTGGAGTAAACTATGCAGATACAGTTTTGGTTGATGACGAGGCTGTAGGTTCACCAGATACACCTGGATGCGGAGCAAAATTGCTTTGGTCGAGTCGCGGATTGGAACAAGTTCCTCCACAAACAAAATCAAAAGAGACTCTCTCTCTCTCTCTCTCTCTCTCTCTCTCTCTCTCTCTCTCTCTCTCTCTCTCTCTCTCTCTCTCTCTCTCTATATATATATATATATATATATATATATATATATATATATATATATATATATATATATATATATATATATATATATATATATATATATGATCATTTTGCGTCTGTTCAGGAAGAAGGCGCCCCGGTGAAGAGGAGGTTGCATGAAGACTTGGAGGATTCATTGCCTGCCATAAGTTTGTAATGCAACAGCCTGAAAAAAGGCAGCTTGTAAATATTCAACAATTTTAAGTTCTGTTGACCCCAAATTTGTTGACTTGTCATAACCGTTGCCTTGCTTTGCTTATTTATTTTTAGGCTTCACAAAAATCGTGGTTTCGTTGACAACATACATGATGCATCGAACAGTAAAGCATACGAATAAATGGCGATTGAATAAATTTTGAATTTCCTACCATAAAAAAAAATTTGAAAAAATTTCTTCCGTGTTTAGTTACACTTGTTTTGATCGGTAACCGGAATGAGAAATCTGAAATCCTCTTACCTGTATCAGAACGATAACAGTTGTAAATCGGGGAAAATTTTGGGAACTAATTTTCGCAATATTTCAGCGGAAATTTTGCCCCACGCGAGTTTGAATGTTGGTCGAATGATTAAGAGATTTTTATTAAAATGAATGTGTGTATCTAATTATTGAGATAATTTTGTTGGTTGTTATGAAATTGCTTCAAACTAGGGTAGTGAACTTCGAATATTTTAAATTGACAATGAACTTCGACAGTAATTTTACGTGCAACGAGCATTTTATTATATGAATTATCTTTTGTGTAATACGGGCATGTCCCAAGAGATTAATGGAATTTGCACACTTGCCAAAGGAGGAAAATACTTGGGAAAGTGCAGCAGAAATGGAAAATAAGTTTCCAAATTTCAAGCCACGAGGCACGTCTTTTGGAAGGGGAGGGTAATTTAACGAATTAAACTAAAATTTGAAGATTGAATACGACGCCGATCAACTAATAGAACCACTTCAATGTTATTTAATAATACACGCTTTTGAGTTGTTAGCTCGAAGGTAATGCGATGCTGTTTTGATGACAATGCATGGATTCCCACGCCTCCTGAATGATCGCATTGCACCCGAGTCTTTCATTTATGGACGTTGGATCTTGCTCATAAAACGACAAACAACCGCAGTCTTCATTTTTGTCGATTATCTAAGTAATTTAGCGTAGTGGTAAAATATAGTAGCTTTTTCTTCAAATTTGGTTCCCATTTATATTCAAACCCTAGTTCTTGAAGGCAATAGTATAATTCCAATCGGTCCAACTATCATTGTTGGGAATAAAATTATATTTGACGTCCTTTAAGTTAATTCCCCAAAACATTAATTAAGGTGGTGTTTGCATAAGCTTATTTAAAAGTTAGTAATTGTGAGTTAAGCTGATATTAAGTGGTTATTTCTAAAAGTTGAAGGTGTTTGCAAATATACTAAAAAACAAACTTAAATAGAAAAAATTAGGTCTACGAGTGTTTTTTTTTTAAATAGCTTAAAAAAACTTATTTCAAGAAAAGCAAAAACAAATTTTGATTTTGCAAAAAATCTAAAAACAGATTATAAGCTGTTTCGAAAAGCTTTTGCAAACAACACCTAAGGCGGTAACACAGATAGGTAAGGAAAAAATTTACACCTCGAACAGATCACCGACGGTATCGAGGCAGTAAACGGGCTGGCGGCGGCGGACAATGGCAGTGCGAGAGAGAACATCAATCGCGGAGGCCGTGGGAAATCACAGCGGCAGTCAAGTGTGGACGCAAATAAAATAAGTCAATGCCAGGATGAAGAGGCGCGTGGATGAGAAGTGAGGCGGCGGCGAAGAAATAATTACCGCCCAAGAAAAGGCACATGGATAAGCGTAAACGATGTTGGGTGAGTTGCAAAAGTTTATTTAAAAGCATAAGTGATTGTGAGGTGGTGTATGCAAATATTTTTTGGAAATAAATTATGAGCTTTTTTCTGCGCATAATTTGTTTTTAGGTGTTTGCAAATCAAAGTTTTGCTTTTGCTTTTCTTAAAATAAGGTGCTTTAAGCTATAATTTTAAAAGCATCCATGTACCTGTTTTTTCTAATTCAGTAAATTTTCCAGCTAATTTGCAAACACCCCAAACTTTTAGAAACAAGCACTTAATTTCAACCTAACTCACAATCACTAGCTTCTGCTTTTAAATAAACTTTTACAAACACCACATGAGTTTAGTTAATATTAAGTACTTAATTTGAAAAGTTGAGAGTGTTTGTGCAAAAAAATTGGAGAATTAACTAAAATAAAAAAACAGGTACATGAGTACTTTTAAAATTATACCTTAAAACAACTTATCTTAAGAGAAGGAAAGCAAAAGCTATCTTTGCAAACACAAAAAAAAAAAAAAAAATAGATTATATACAAAAAAACTCGTAATTTATTTGTAAATTTTTTTGCAAGCACCAACCCACACGCGCACGCGTGTGAATAGTGAAACTGTGAAAGGGGTCTCTACTTTTGCTTATTAGAGTACGGCTCTAGCCCAAACAAATCACAGAGTCCAAACCCCAAACACGCCTTTAAATCACAGTCTCTATGCCCTTAAATAGGGTTTAAGAACACACAGACCAAAAAAAAGAAAAAAAAATCATCAATCAACACAAACACAAAATTCCTCCGGTGAACTCCCTGCGAAGATGGCGAACTTAACCTTAACCGGGATCCTCGAGAAGGTAAACAACAATCAATCGAAATTTGCTTTTTTTTTTCGCTTTTCTACTCTAATCGAATGGCATTCAATCGAATTTTTTTTTTGCTATGAAATTACAGATGACGGGAAAGGACAAAGATTACAGATACATGGCCACCTCCGATTTGCTAAATGAATTGAACAAAGAGGGATTCAAAATTGATATTGATCTCGAAGCCAAATTGTCCAACATTGTCATTCAACAGCTTGACGATGCTGCTGGCGATGTTTCTGGACTAGCTGTCAAGTGGTCTGCTCCTTTATTTCATTCTGCTCCTTTATTTTTTACTCCATTGCTTTTTAGCTTTCTTCGTTCCTTCGTAAAAAATTTTCGGGTCCCTTATTTTATTAGAGTTTACAACCCTCTTTAGGAATTATGCAATTGTTGTTAATTCTTGCTGCTTAGTGGTCGCTTTCTTGCTTTGTCTTCGGAGTATCTGAATACAATGACAATCTCTTAACAATACCACCCTTAACTGACATTCAGTAAAAAAAAAAAAAATTGGTTTGTTTTAAGTTGAAAGTTCCCCCAGTATATCGGCACTGTGTTCTGATTATATATTGTTTTGCTTTGACGTAATCTAGTCTCGCTCCATTGGTGAAGAAAGTTCGTGAGCAGCAGGTTCTTGAAATGACTAACAAGCTTTGTGATAAGTTGCTTAACGGGAAAGAGCAGAACCGGGACATTGCGAGCATTGCTCTGAAGACAATTGTTGCTGAAGTTCCTACCTCTTCTGTTGCACAGTCTGTTCTTGTATCTATTTCACCGAAGTTGATACGAGGAATAACGACACAGGTGAGTCCAGTATGTTTTTATATTTTTTACTTCTAGTCGATTAGTTAAATACCTTGTAACGTTTGTAAAGCGAATCCCGTCATTTTGAACTGTGGGTACGTTTAGTAAAATCAGTAACTTGATGGCCCTATATCGAGTGTACCTTTTGTCCTCATTAGGTAGTTACATGTGATATTTGTTTAATAATCGAAGAAAGCTAAGTTACTTAAATAACTGGTATCTTCAGTTTCTTTTCCCTCCTGAATCCTGAAACTAATGATAACACAATGCCTGGTTTCTGTAATATTCCATCATGAGTTACGATACCTATTTTTACCAACTGAATATGAATGGTCCTTTTGATTTTTATGTTTCTGATGAATACTTATATCATTCTTTGGTAAGGTTATTTGCTTGGTTGTGAAATTGTCCTGTTCAACTCGTGTTTTCATCAGATGCATTTGGTGAGCTTATATTTGAAGTCCATAGGGTCGAAGAATTGAGTTCATCACTAGTGTTGGTGAATATATTTGTTTCTCAAGCTCATCATTTGCCTGTAGTTTGTCTTCTATGAAGTATTCATTTAAAGTGTATCTTGAGTGACTGTTGAACTATGAGATCTCAACAAGAGACTATATCAGTTTTGGGGCATTAGCTACATGATTAATCCTATTCGGTTCAGGACAGCATCAATAGAAAATCTTGTTTGTTTTAATTGACGTCGGAAAATGGATCGAACATTACATAATCTGGCTTCTAAGTTGGAACTAGGGGTTATAGTTTTAGCATTTGTGAATTCGAATGCAATATATTAATCTTGGAAAGGGGATTGCCTTTATATTGCTGATTGCAGCTCATTAGACAGAATCATGTTAAGATTTTTCTTTTCAATTCTTAGGAAGCTTCATTATGAAAGCTTTTGCGCTTTTCCATCTGTCTCTTATTCGTCACGATGCATTAAATTTCAATAGCTTTATTGTTTTTGGTGTTAATATATTGATTAATTCTTATTTTTCATGTCTTTGCGCAGTATATATATATATATATATATATATATATATATATATATATATATCACAATTTGTTTTTTTTGTCTCCTTATATTGTCAAACTCATATTTTGTTTTACATTACCTAGGGAATGAGCACAGAAATCAAATGTGAATCTCTTGATATTCTTTGTGATGTACTGCACAAATATGGTAACCTACTGGTATCAGATCATGAGGTATTATTAGGTGCATTGTTGCCCCAGTTGAGTATTAATCAAGCAAGTGTCAGAAAGAGGGCCGTTTCATGTATTGGTATGACTAACTGAATCAAAAAATTCTGGAGACTGTCTTGCCTTTCTTCTTTGTGTTAATTGACCTGATGAATCCTATGAGATGGTTTAATTTAGAATTTCTGCTGCAGCATCTCTCGCGTCGAGTTTGTCAGATGATTTGCTGGCAAAGGCTACCATTGAAGTTGTTCGGCTTTTAAGAAATCCTGCGATAAAATCTGAAACTACACGAACAAACATTCAGATGATAGGGGCTTTAAGGTAATTTTTCGAGTTAGGTTTCTTGAAAGAATGCTACATGTGTCTATATTTACTTTGCTGGTTCAAGAATTTTTACCG
The DNA here is from genome assembly GCF_000504015.1 of Erythranthe guttata. Next base: position 318,584 of record NW_012193298.1, on the reverse strand, counting down.
TGTATTCTGCTAGATTATATGTGTATGATGTCATTTTTGGTTTCTATGCATTAAATACTTTTGTAATTTGGGATTTCCAGACTCTTATTAATTACACCCACTCATGCTTAAGGATTGATTATTATTTGTCTGCAGTATATCCATTAGGATTGTTTTGCTGACTTAGTTTACTTAATATTGCGGGTTTCTAATGTTTTGAATTCTTGACAATATGTAATCCTATGTAAGTTTGAGAGAGGTAATTACCCAATCACTTACGTTTTCACTTCAAGTACTGTTATAACTCAGAAGTCCATGGACCCAGTCGATCTCTATAAAAACTAGTGCTGAAGTAATCTGTCAAATATGCCTGGATAATGGATACTCGAGTCTAATTGCTCACGACTTTAGCTTGACAAATTCAAAAAGTTTAGAGGATGTCTGTACGTTAGATTAGTGGGCTTGAGTGACCCTACCAATGTGTTTTGGAAGCTGGGACCACCAACCAAATGCACCAAGGAAGTTGAAACAGATTAAAAAAAATCCCAGCTAGTTTAAAAGGATTTTTTGTTGTTGTCAACTAGGATCCCTGTATATGCTTGCCCAAGACCTGCAATATATTTTTAACATGGGACCTTTTGCTATATGTTATCCATCAAAGAGAATTTTCTAAGAAATGACCTGTTGATTTTTGTTTTTTAAGCCGTGCTGTTGGCTACCGCTTTGGTCCGCATCTTGGAGATGCAGTTCCAATTCTAATCAACTACTGTAAGAATGCTTCTGAGAATGATGAAGAGCTTCGTGAGTATAGCTTGCAGGTAAATTTATTTCTCTGTTATTTTTTTCTAAATCAGTTTGGATATGATCATTGTATTGCTGCCTTGGTTTTGGATTCAACTTTTATTTTATTTGATTCTTGGATTTTATTCCTCAGGGTTTATATTTTATATATTTTCTGTTTCAGGCCTTAGAAAGCTTTTTGCTGAGGTGTCCCAGGGATATTTCTCCCCACTGCAACCAAATTTTACATCTCACTTTGGAATTTCTTAGCCATGATCCGAATTTCACTGATAACATGGAGGAAGACACGGATGATGAGAGTTATGCAGAAGAGGAAGATGAGTATGTTGTGAACTCATCATTTATTTGTTAATGGGGTTTTATACTGGGGAATTTTTTGGTAACATATTATTATTTGGCTGTAGTGAGAGCGCTAATGAGTACACAGATGATGAAGATGTCAGTTGGAAAGTTCGGAGAGCTGCTGCCAAATGCTTAGCCGCATTAATTGTTTCTCGGTCTGAGATGCTCTCCAGGCTATATGAAGAGGTATACCATGATAATTTTTTAATATTACCAATTCTAGACATCTCTGGTTTCTTATCCCTATGCATTTTATTGTTTTTCAATAATATGGATGATATTACTAATCTTAGTGCCATCAAGGACCAATAAAATCCTCCATACAGTTTGCTTAAAAAATAGGGCTTTTAAAAAACACCTGTTAGAAGATATTTAGGGTACAAATTTGTCTTTCTTTAGTAGTTTGTTTGTGACTATCTTTGGAAATAATTATTCATCGTTTTGACTCTTCTACCTCTCTACATAAGAGAGTGCGTTCATTCAATAATATAGCAACGATATAGGCGGGGAATATATCTGCATTAACTATAAAATGTTGTTAATGCAGCAGCAATTAGAAAGACAACTTTTTTACAATATATATGTTTTATGATATGAATGATTAGCAAATTTTAGTGGCAAGAAGGAATATATTATAAAGCAACGTATAGGTTTCTTAACTAAAAGTTCATTTACTTATACTAGACTTTCATTCTCGAATATTGAACTTAGTTATTGAATGCTAGATTTCAGAGCTTCTTTGTTTATTTCTGTTTTGGAACTAGTTATTGATAATTTCTGAGACATGGAACGTGATTGAGAAGGAGTTGTTTTACGAAAATAATTACCTTTTGTTCTTTATTCAGTTTTTCTTTTGTTTTAAGCTAAATAGAGTAAGCTGACTAGGCAAAGGATAAAATCTCTCTTTCAGGCTTGCCCAAAGTTGATTGATAGGTTTAAAGAAAGGGAAGAGAACGTCAAGGTATGAAGGAACAAATCGACTGGTCCTTATATAATTGTAAGATTTCTCCTCGATTTATTAACTGACTTGATGTCCTGCAGATGGACGTCTTCAATACATTTGTTGAGCTACTCAGACAAACAGGAAATGTTACAAAAGGCCAGACTGATTTTGATGAATCAAGGCTAGTTCTTATTCTCCCAGCCTGATTTTTGAGATATGCTTGTAGCTATTATCTATTATTCTTATGGTGTTCTAAGCTTTGAATTTGAGGAATGCTGTTGTGGAGCCCATGTCATAAAATTAAATCATTTCACAATATGTACTTGATAGGTTTCTGCAAACCATTATTTCTTTTAGTAATAGTCACTCTTGAAACTCATACTACATAATCCCTTATTGTGTTGTGCACTTTGGTATGTAAATATGGCAGTTTCTAGGCGAAAAATGACCATGAATGCATCATTATTAAATGAAAGAGCTGATCGAGAAGCATTTAAGTTATTTGGAATTACTTAAAACTGGGCTGTTGTCTTTTGATAACAAGGCTCTAGACAGTTAATATGTTGTTGTGTGTCACCTGGTCTGTCAACCGACATTTCTTGATTAATCTGATGAGTCACCTTGAAAAGTTAGGCCCAAAAAAATGATGTATTGGGCTAGCATAACCTTGTGTAAACTCTGTATGGGTCGTACTTAATCTAGTTATATGAATATTACTTGCACAGTATTGCCAAGATTTGTAAATTTTCTGTTTTATCTTATTTTTTTATCATGTAACTTGTGCAGTCCCAGATACCTATTGAAGCAAGAGGTTCCAAAGATTATTCGTGCTGTAAATAAGCAGCTACGTGAAAAATCTATCAAGACAAAGGTAGAAAGTTGTTACAAATATGCTGTTATGTTAACTTCCGAGCTTCCAATTTATTGTTTTATTCATGTCTTACAGGTTGGGGCCTTCTCAGTTTTGAAAGAGCTGGTAATTGTTTTACCTGATTGCCTTGCGGACCACATTGGATCTCTTACTCCTGGAATCGAGAAAGCACTTTGTGTATGTTCTGCTCTATTACTCTTTCCCATGTCAGTTTTGTTATTGTCCATGTTCTTAGAAGTATTATATTTTTCAATTTACCTCTATACAGGACAAATCATCTACCTCAAATTTAAAGATTGAGGCGCTTGTTTTTACGAGATTAGTGTTAGTCTCACATGCTCCTTCTGTTTTCCATCCCTACATCAAGGTATTGGCTAGTCATTTTTTTTCCTATTTATATAGGTTATCCACTTTTTGCAAGTCTGTATGTTCTGGAAATTTTTGTAGAGGACATGTCATTAGTCATTACTAAATTAACTTCTTTCCTTGTTCAATCTGTTATCCTGGGAAGATCAGTGTTAGAAGGATTCCCCATAGGTTTATTGATTGTAAACATTTGACCATTTAGGGTGTTCACATTTGTATATCTTGTTTGTTAATAGACACGTGAGAGGATTTTGCTGCACTCTACTGTAAGATAGACTATTTCTTGTAACTAATAGACCTGGTGGAGTAGTTTCCAGGACCCTTGGTGTTTTAATTTCATAGAAAGTTTATTCAATCTGCAAATGGAGAATACTGCTATCAAGAAATGAGATAACAGGCAAAAGATTAATAATTAGCTTAGTTCCAGGTCAATCAAGCTTGAGAATTATGTATAACTGCTATTGAATATTTGTTCGTGTGCCGAGAAGTTTCTTAATTCAAAATTTGTTACAAAATCTACAGTTATTGTCATCAGGGTACACTGGTAGACTGTAGTGCGCAAAAGCTTTTTCTAGTTTGCTTGAATTTTAGGATTGCATTGTATTTCCTGTCCAATCCAAGATGGTGGGCTCATAATTCTTTCCCAGAAGCTAGTCAATGCTGTTATTCAGTTCAATGAACATTCGTATAAACACGCACTAGAATACTTCAAAAAATATTCATGCTCATAGACCAACAATGATTGGAAGAAGGAAAAGTATTACTTAATCTTTGTCTGATGCATTCGATTGTGAGTTAGATTATCTGTTGATTATGGATTAGTTGCTAGTGATTGTCTACTGTCCTACAACATTCAGCTTTTATAAATCTTGTACAAATGAAGGTCCATCATTAAAACACATTTGCTAATCCATGTCAAAAGATTCTCTTGGTTCTGTACTGATGGTTACTCCTGTTTATCTTAGGCGATTTCAGCCCCAGTTATATCTTCTGTCGGTGAAAGGTATTACAAAGTTACTGCAGAGGCATTAAGAGTCTGTGGAGAACTTGTTCGTGTTGTTCGACCAAATATTGAGGTCTGCTGCCACATGTCTAAATTTTATTTGGTTTCTAGTATTGTGAGTCCCCTTTGTGCAAAGTTAAATACGATTTTGTTGTCCAGGATCATGGTTTTGACTTCAAACCCTATGTCCGTCCTATATACAAAGCCATCATGTCACGCTTGACAAACCAAGATCAAGATCAGGTTAGCAAATTGTTTGTGTTGAAATCTTGTTCTCTTTTTACTTTCATGCCTTACTGATCTTCACACTCGCAGGAAGTGAAAGAATGCGCCATTTCTTGTATGGGGCTTGTGGTTTCTACATTTGGTGATCATCTTGTGGGGGAACTACCTGCATGCCTTCCTGTGCTTGTGGATCGAATGGGAAATGAGATAACTCGTCTTACAGCTGTGAAGGTTTGTAAAGTTTTTTTTCCTTGGGAGTTTTCTTCTTAGTTCATTCGTGGTTCTTGTTTCACATTTTGCAATGTCAAAAAACAAATAAATGCTGGAATTTCTGCTTTTATCTCCAGCACACACGTTTGTTAAAAGGACGCAGTTGTTAAAAGGATGATGTTAGTGTTATTAAGCATTGATCATAAAGACCCCACATGAAGAGCATGATGAATTTATTCGTGATGACCAAATTCTTTGTAGTGTTGATGATCAAGTTGAATTTGTTTTCTGTTCTTCTTAGCCTGCGTTTATCAGGGCTTCAGAGATATAGAGTATCAACTAATTTCAGTTAATTAAATGATTGAAGAAATGATTAAGGCTATCTGTTGTTTGGAGCACTAGAAGTAGCTTGCATATGGTCATAATTTCTTTGTAACTTAATCTTATGAGGGACTTGTGAGATAAGATCGAAACTTGTATTTAGAACAAATTTTATGCAGCTCTAACATGTCAGGAATCCATTTTCTTGAGTTTGTTTGTGTACTATTCCTGATGGAAAAATAAGGACAAATATGTATCTTGTAGTTTCATAAAACAGTTCAATTATTTACAGTCTGATGTTCAAGCTTTTAACTATTGCTTCTTCCAGGCTTTTGCTGTTATTGCCGCTTCTCCCCTGCACCTCGATCTATCTTGCATTTTAGAACATGTAATTTCGGAGCTGACTGCATTCCTGCGTAAGGTATGACTTGCTGTCCTCCCTACATCCTTTGCATAATTTTTGATACCCTGATGACTTGATATAATCTACTGAACTGCTTTCACCTTTTTCTCGATAATAGGCCAATCGAGCATTAAGACAGGCTACCCTAGGGACGCTAAACACACTAATTGTTGGCTATGGTGATAAAATTGGTCCAGCTGCTTACGAAGTCATTGTTGTTGAACTTTCAACTCTGATAAGGTTAAATGAAACTACGGCAGACGTATAATTTTGCATGATAATTGATAAATATATGTGATCTCTTGGGTTATTTTTTAATACTAATTATTCGTACTGCTTTTCAGTGACTCGGACTTGCATATGGCTGCTCTAGCTCTGGAATTATGCTGTACATTAATGGCTGATAAAAGATCTGGTCCAAATGTTGGTTTGACTGTCAGAAACAAAGTTTTGCCCCAAGCACTGACTCTAATCGGAAGCTCACTGCTTCAGGGGCAAGCCCTTCTGGTACTATAATTATGATTAATTGGTTAATAATAGATGCTATAGAGATTGTTCGCTTTAATATGACCTCATCTTCGGAAATCACAGGCACTGCAGAACTTCTTTGGTGCCCTGGTTTATTCAGCAAACACGAGCTTTGACGTCCTGCTGGACTCACTGCTTTCAACTGCAAAACCATCAGCCCAGTCTGGTGCTGTTGCGAAACAAGCTTTATTCTCCATTGCGCAATGTGTGGCTGTCCTCTGCCTTGCTGCAGGCGATAAAAAGTGTTCCTCTACCGTAGCTATGCTTACAGATATCCTGAAAGCTGATAGCAGCACCAATTCGGTATGCCATCTACTGATGTCTGTGGATGCCTTGGCTTCGATATTTAATTGCTAGTACACATATACATTCCTACTTGTCCCTTGTTGACCAGGAATAAATTATATTGGCATTCAAGCAAATACTTGCAGTTATTATGATTCGGAAATGTTTTTGGCTTCTTGAACGCCACTTTGAATCACTAATCAATAATCATCTATTCTTGTAGTAATTGTGGAAATGATGTTAGACGCTTTAATCTTTATCTTGCGCATTTTGTAAATCGGGTCAACCAGTTCTGTTTTATTACCTCCATTGTTCTTATTTTATTCATTTTCTTTCCCATAGGCCAAGCAACATCTTTCCCTGCTGTGCTTGGGGGAGATCGGCAGGAGAAAAGATCTGAGCTCTCATGACCATATCGAGAATATTGTTATCGACTCCTTCCAGTCACCTTTCGAAGAAATAAAATCTGCTGCGTCTTATGCACTAGGAAATATTGCTGTTGGCAATTTACCAAAGTATTTGCCATTTATCTTGGACAAAATTGATAATCAACAGAAAAAGCAATACCTGTTGCTTCATTCCCTGAAGGAGGTGCGTTCCTTGTACAGTTACGCGTTTTAGAGAATTATGTTTAATCAGCATTGCCTAATAACTCTACCTTACTTTCTGGATACTCACTCTTCTTACAGGTCATTGTAAGACAATCTGTTGAGAAAGCAGAATTTGACAATTCTAGTGTCGAAAAGATCACTAGTTTGCTCTTTAATCACTGTGAAAGTGAGGAGGAAGGAGTTCGCAATGTGGTAGCCGAGTGTTTGGGAAAAATTGCCCTTATTGAACCTGGGAAACTTGTTCCTGCACTCAAGGTATCTTTTTAGAATGTGATATGTGCAGTTTTTATTTGAACATGTTATATTTATTTTTACGGACATGATATGTTTCAACACAATTGTAGGAGAGGATATCCAATCCTGCAGCTTTCACCCGAGCAACAGTTGTAATTGCGGTGAAATATTCTATTGTTGAGCGGCAAGAGAAAATAGATGAAATTTTGTACCCCGAGATTTCATCTTTCTTGATGCTTATCAGGGATCATGATCGGGTAATAATTTCCTAATTGCTTTTAAGAATCAATTCAGTTTAAGCAACGTCTTAACGAAATAAGATTAAAATAGCGTTGCATGTCTATTTTTTGTTTGCTCGACATTAAATTCAATTTACACGGTTTATTGGTTTCTGAGCAGCATGTGAGGCGTGCCTCTGTATTGGCCTTGAGTACTGCAGCTCATAACAAGCCTATCCTGATAAAGGGCCTGCTTCCAGAACTATTGCCACTTCTTTATGACCAAACAGTTATAAAGGTAACTATCTTCTCGATTTATCATACATATCAGTTTATTATGATACTAAGAAAGTTCCTGCTTTAGTACGATGCTAACCGAAAGTCTCCTTCATTAACATAATCCCGTTTGTCAATTTTCTCTTTGCAGAAAGAATTGATCAGGACAGTGGATTTAGGTCCGTTCAAGCACACAGTAGACGACGGGCTTGAATTGAGGAAAGCCGCTTTTGAATGCGTCGACACTTTGTTGGACAGCTGTCTTGATCAAGTGAATCCATCGTCTTTTATTGTTCCATTCCTTTTATCTGGTTTAGATGGTGAGTCGATCTGCGGCGCATTAGTTTCTTACCATCTTTCACTATCTATAATAATTTCTGGTAATTTCGTGAAGAGTTTTATTGCTGGACGGTCACTTACATTTTCTTAAATTCCAGATCACTATGATGTTAAAATGCCATGTCATCTTATCCTTTCGAAGTTATCCGACAAGTGTCCATCCGCTGTGTTGGCAGGTATTTCCTTGTCATTAATCTTATTATTGCAGATAATCCTAGTATTTCGACCGAACTTAACATTATACATAGATATTAATGCAATTTTCATCAAATATTTGCACTTCCAGTATTGGATTCTTTGGTGGACCCTCTCCAGAAAACCATCAATTTTAGGCCCAAGCAAGATGCAGTCAAGCAAGAAATTGACCGTAACGAAGACATGATCCGGAGTGCCCTCCGTGCAATTGCATCCTTGAATCGTATAAGGTATGTATAATAAGGTTTTAGATGAATATATATATATATATATATTCTGTTGGGAATTTTGAAATAAAATATTATAACTTTCGTTTTTTTCTCTTTTCTACTCGGCATTTGCAGTGGAGGAGATTGTAGTCACAAGTTCAAGAATCTCATGAGTGAAATTGCGAAATCCCACACACTATCGGAGAAATACTCTTCTATCAGAAACGAGTGAGAGTTGTTTTGATGTTCTGGAACCTTGTTGTTAAACATGTTTTTGATATTTAAATGGGACCGGAAATGTTTTTATAGTGATGGAAAAAAAAGGGGTTAAATGGGAGTAATATACCGAACAGAATGCCGTGCCGGACTAGTGAGTGAACCGAACCAACTTGTACAGCATCCTTTTTCCAGATGCTCTGTTTTTCGATTCCATTGGCTGATGCTATGTTGTAAATTTGGAGAAGATGCGATTTTTAATTGAATTCCATTAATGTTATTGGTTATTTTTAAGGTTACTTGTCGTGTAGATGCATTGTTCTATGTTTTAACTAAAAAAATCATTTTCGGAAAAACTTCGCTTTTATGATTAAATTCAACTAATAGACGACGGTGTCCTATCACCGTCGGTCATTTGTACCCTCGACTTTCTATGAAAACCATCTTCATGAAAGATATGTTACAACATCTCCTTTCTTAGGTTAAATGATTATGAACTCATAGTAACTTCACCGCAGTTTATGTCTCTATATTAATGAGAAAAACATCCTTCCCATCTAATCTTCATAATTATTTCTAGGGCTGGACATGTATCGATTTTATCGGCCAACTGGATCACTTACAACCCAATTTTATTGGTATATAATTTTATTGTTGGGTCGGTAATTTTAACTGACCCATATGTAAATGGGTTGGTCGGTGATTTTTAGTTTACTGAAAAAGTCGTTTGGTCGGTTAATATCGGCCAACCGACTTTTTTTGATAAAAAAAAAAAAATTATAAATAGGGTAAATTACAACCACCCCCTGAGGTATGGTCAAATTACGAAAACCCCCTCATGTTTGGGTAATTACAACCATCCCTGAACTATAAATCTTTTTACACGTCCACCATTGCGGTTTCAAATTTAGTGGAATCTTCTAGATTATATGGAATATTCTCAATTTTAGAATATTCTCAGGGGTGGTTGTAATTCTTATTTTCTTAACGTTGAAATAATATATAAAAGAAGTCAAAAAAATAATCCCATGGAGTGTTGTTTCAAGCCTATCCATCTAACACATATACCACTAGAATCTTGATTGTGCATTGGAGATGCGGAGTTCTTTCATTTAGCCTTTGATTGCACGAAAATTAGGAGAAAACTTGGAGCAAAAAGAGCGAGGGGATGGAGCAAACGACGACGAAGCTAATTCGACGATTCTTCATCATAGTTTCTCTTTTATTCTTCTTTCCCAAACCCATGTATCTTTACTATTCTTATTGTTTTTATTCAAAAAACATACGAGTAGGTAAACTCTTAATCCATGATTTCGTTAAAACCCTATGTATAATTTTTTGTTGAATTAATATTGAGGAGGTGTATTAAATGTACAAATTACACTTAATTAATTACACATCCTTTAGATTAGACTTTTGTGTAATTTATTGCAATAAAATAAAATGCGTTTGATATATCATTTAATTGAGACTATGCAGAAAAAGAAACAAAGTTGGAGGTTCTACTTTCTAGTACCATCAGTGCAAATCACATGCACAAACTAGGGTTTGAATAAATTTTAATTATTTGGTATAGTCAAATTAAAAAAAAAAAAAAAAAAGTAGTTACGTGCATGCACTGTTACAATAAGCTAACCTAGCTAAACTTGTCGGCTAAGCTATCATCATCAATTCATCATCTCCCCCCCCCCCACGATTGAAGGATGGATGTAATAAAGCAGCTTCTTCTCTAAACAGCAATAAATTAAATAAATTAAATAAAATAAAAATGGTATATATATATATATGGGTAAATTACAAACACCCCCCTGAGGTATGGTCAAATTACAAAAACCCCCCTCTTGTTTGGATAATTACATCTACCCCCCTCAACTATGATTTTTTCTTAGACCTCCACCTTTATGGTGCCAAATTCAACATAATCATCTAGATTCCATGAAATGTGCTCTAGTTTGTACTCTTTTCGTGTAAAAAATACAGTTTTCGATACACCACAAACTGATATATACAAGCTTAAAATCACATATTATGGTCATCTTGCTTCATAATGTAGAGTTTGAATGGGATAAAACGGGTACAAAAGTGATAATATTCCATATAATCTCGAAGATTCCACTAAATTTGATGAGTTGAGGGGGTGGTTGTAATTATCCAAACAAGAGGGGTGTTTTTGTAATTTGGCCATACCTCAGGGGGTATTTGTAATTTACCCATATATATATATATATATATATAAATTTGCATGGAGATATATGGAGGGTCCATTAATTTGTGCACTTGTTTTATCCAACACAATCAACACCATTCATCCACTCGTGTTTTTTTCTTACTATGGGGATTGGGGGGCTTCTTTCATTCCGACATGTTTCAGACATGTCCCTCTTTTTTAGCTTTTCTAATTGAGTTTTGCTAATTCTGATCCGAAAATTTTCAATTTTGGAATGGAGTTATTTTTACTCCAATTTCAATTTTTTTTTTCGAAAGTGCTAATTCCGATCAGATCCGTTTGGTTACACTCCTCTTGAGCTTAAATAATGGATGGCTTTTCAGTCTTTATATTTTTCTCTGAGTGAAAAATACATTTTTGGTCTTCATTATTCACAGATGACATATTTAGTCCCTCGTGTTTCAACACTTTTGGTCATTTCTGTCAATTTTCTGTTAGTACTAACGGAATCAATCTTAACTGACGGCCTAACGTTAAATTGACGAAAATAACCAAAAGTGTTAAATTGGTAAAACAATCGAGGTAATCTTCATAAACGAAAATTATATTTTTCCCTTTTTCTCGACTAGACAACTTTTGGGCCGTTGTCACTTTGTATGAAAATATTACATAGAGGTTGGGTGTCAGCCTAAGAGAATGGGGGGCGGGGGGCCTAGATTGAAAAAAAAAAAGAAAAAGAAAATGAAAATTAAAGGAGAAAAATAATGGATGACTCTGTTTGTAAAAGAGAGTTTCTTCTTCTTCTTCTATTGCCTTTTGTTCAGTAGCTCTGCTTTTCATTATGTTCTGTGATTGATTATGCATCAACTCTCACAGTAGCTGCACTACCGGTCACTACTATATATGTATATCAGTATATGTATATATATTACAGAAAAGTCCAAATTGTTTGGATAATTACAACCAGCCCTCAACTATTAATCATCTTTTACGTCCACCATTATGGTGTCAAATTCAACAGAATTTTCTAGATTCCATTGAGTATTCTCTAGTTTGTTCTCGTTTTGTGCAAAAATGCAGTTTCTAATGCACCACAATCTGATATTACATTTACAAGGCAAGAGACACATCTTATAATGATCATCTTGTTTGTTTCAGAATGCAGAGCTCAAATGTGGTGAAACGGGTACAAACTGGAGAATATTCCACATAACGTAGAAGATTCCACTAAACTTGACACCACAAAGGTCTACGTGCAAGAAAATTCGTAGTTGAGGAGTAGTTGTAATTACGCAAACAAGAGAATTTTTTTTTGTAATTTAACCTTGTCTCAGGACTGGTCGTAGTTTAATATATATATATATATATATATATATATATAAAAGCTACATAAAAAGTTAAGGCACTATCTACATATCTACTGGCTATAGTCATATAGTAGTACTGCTTGCACATGTTCTGTGGTAAAGCTATTATTATTGACTTTGATGCAGTACTAATAAGAATAATTAAATACAATGGATCTTCATACATCAAGGACCAAAAAAAAAAGGGAATTAAATAAGTAGATTATAATAGCAAATTAATTAATCACATCCATTTAATTTTATGTACATTCATATAAAACACCATATTTAATTAATTATCCCTACATCATTTCCCTCCTTTTTTTTTCTCAAAACAAAAGAAAACATTAATCATACAATGTCACCACCGTCGACTTTTCCCGGTGGTGGTGCCGCCGCCGCCGGGGATCGATTATTATTTCTCGAACACCACCTCGCCCAAAACAAATAATTGAAGAAGTTGACGAAGCTCAAAACCGCCAAGAGCCAATAAAACAAATCCAACCTATCTTTACTCAAATCATTATCCCCCAACCACCCTCGACCACCGGACGACGACGACGTAACCTTATTCACAAGCGAAACGAGAACCGAGCTAAAAAAGAATCCGAACGAGTACGAGCAATAAGTAATCGCCGTCAGAAACGACTGCATGCCCTTCAAATCTTGCTTGTAGAAAAACTCGATCAATCCGACCGCAGTGAACATCTCCGATACCCCGAATATCAAGAATTGAGGCGTGATCCAAAATATCGAAACTATCTCGCCCGAGTGCAAATACGCGTCCCGTCTCTTTTTCTCCATGAGGGCCGCGGAGACCATGGAGAGAGTCGCGAGGCAAAGGCCGACGCCTATGCGGTGGAGAGGGGCGATCCCGGAGGTATGGCCGGTGAACTTACGGGCGAAAGGTACGAAGAAAGTGTCGTAGAGCGGTACGATGAATACGAGCATGATGTAAGGGATTGATTGGAGGGAGGCTGGTGGTATGTGGAAGTTTTTGGTTAAGTGTGTGTTCATTGAGCTGCCTTGTTGGACTGAGAATGTTTGGAGTTGTGCTAATATTGTGTTGAATATTATTGTGCATGCAAATATTGGGATTATTGAGATTAGGGTTTTGACTTGTTCCACTTGGTTTGGTGTGCACAATCTCCATGGGCTTTGCCTTTTGTTTCTTCCATTTTCTTGAATTGGATCAATCTTGATGCAAGCCTTGTTCAAGAATCTGAGATTAATTCAAAAAAAAAAAAAAATGTTTTGATTATGTATGCAAAAATAAATTATTAGAAAATATATATGTGTTTTTGTAAGCGTAAATTATGAAAAAAAAAACCCTGAACTTAGGCCAAATTACGAAAAATACCCTCACTTATCCGTAATTACTAAAATCCCCCGAAATTCGTTTCCGTCTTACATCGACCCCCTTACAATGCGATTTTTGGCTGAATCTTTTTGAGTTCAGGGAATATTTTTCAAAAAATACTAATTATACCCCTGCAGACGTGGAATTTCTTTTTAGCTACTTTTAAAGGTTAAACAAAGGGGTAATGGCCGGTAATAAATATTCCGTTTAAAGGCCCCAAGAAGGTAATTTTTATCTCTCAAAAATAGCATAATGAAATCTGACGTCTGCATGGGTAAAATCGATATTTTTCAGGGAATATTCCCTGTAATAAAAAAGATTTCTTGAAAGATCACATCGTAAGACGGTTTTGTAATATTGGAATAAACATGGAGGGATTTTGGTAATTACAAATAGCTGAGGGTGTTTTTCGTAATTTAGCACAAGTTCATTTTTATTTTTTTTTGTAATTTACCATTTTTTTTTAATTACCTGAATCTTTGAGAGAGTTGAGGATTGACAAAATTGTCAGAAATGGGGTTGTCTGTATTAGCATGCAGCTGCTCTTTGGAGGGATCAGAAGGACAAATTTGCTTTCTATTTAAAGTTGCTGCCACAAACACCTGACATATAAAAGAAAAAAATAAAAAATTAATTAATTAATTAAAAGTAATAAAAAAAAATGAAAATTAAATATGAGTGATTAGCAAAAGATGCAAAATCTTCCGACATAATCTTGAATCTTGTAATATAATCTGGGCACATTTAATTGTAAAAGAAAACAAACTTTTTTCAAGAACATGAGTCACAAAGGCACCACTACTTGCATCAACATGTACACAAAAAAACCTTATTTTATTGAAAAAAGGAAAAAAATTTAAAAATTAAAAAATTAAAAAAATTAAAAATTGAAAAATAAAAAAATAAAAATTGTTTCTTACTTGTGCAATAGGGGTCAAAATACTTCCTCGAGGAGGCTTATTCCGGTATAGAACCGTACCACAGATCAAGCTTATCAACCCTACGGCCATGGCGGCAGCCGACACGCCGAAACCAACGTCCATACCGGAGTGCGTTTGCACGTAAACAAGAACCGTCAGCGCAATAAGTTCGCCCATCGAAAACGCAAAATACGCGGCGTTGAAGTATTTCGACAGCTTCTTCGACTCTTTCGGATCGTCCTGTCTGAACTGATCCGCGCCGTGCGCTATCATGTTCGGTTTCACGCACCCGCTCCCCAACGCCACCAAATAGAGCGCCACGAAGAATATCAGCGCCTTTAAACCCTTCGCCTCCACGCACAACTCGTTCTCGCCGCACGGCGGCGGTTTCAGTTGTGGAAGATGCGCTTGCACCGATAGCAGGATGAAACCCTGTATTAATATTTATGTATAACAATCAAAAGTTTAAGCTGTCAGTGAACTGAAATGTATCAATATTAATTATCTCCGGTACTACACGCATGTGTGAATGAACCACCAACTCAACCAAAAGATTAAGTTGAGTCAGTGAGATATATCATTTAACATTAATATTTCTAATACGACCGCCAGCTTCAAGTGGGCTTCAATGTAAATTTACATTTCAAGCCTTTTGCACTTGGGAATATTGATGAGGCTGGCTGATATTATATTGAATGACTATCTCAACTAAAAGTTTAAGGCGATGAAAACTGATCAAAGAGGAGAGAGAAAGTGGAGAGAGAGAGAGGGGGGTGTACGGAGAGTTCGATGAAGCCGAATATGAGCATGGTCCAGAAGCAGCCGAGATACGAGTCGGAGAGGTGGCCGCCGAGGAGTGCGAGGATGAAAACGGTTCCGATGAAGTTGGTGACGGTGTTTGCGGATTTCGGTAAAGAAAAATGCATCTCGTTTATTACGTATGTTATCAGATTGTTCCCCACCGCTGCTATCCCCATTATCTCAAATCCTTGCAGCCCTGCCAATACAATATTATAGTATGAGAAATCTAGAGAGAGAGAGAGAGAGAAATCTATAGAGAGAGAGAGAGAGAGAGATCTAGAGAGAGAGAAACCTAGAACAAAAGCAGAAGCTCTCATTCCGCCATGCTTGAGAGGGTTGGAAGGACGGCCTCTCCAATCAACGGTAGTGATCTCATCTTCTTGATCAGAATTATGCTTTTGGTTTTCTCCCTTCAACTCCATTTTTTTCTTCTTTCACAGAAACACACACACAATTGGTTTGGTGTGTGTATGTATTTCTAGTGAGAGAAACTTATAACTATAGTTATATGTTTTTTTTGATAATTATATGTTGTGCAGGTGATGAAGATACCAATTTATATATAGTAAGAAAAAGGGCATACAGGGCTTTCACTTTCAAAGAGGTCCCTGTTGGATATTTGTGACCAAATTAATTAAAACACTCACCACCCCATATATCTAAATTCCAAACACAACAATATATATATCTCTATCTTTCTCTCTCTCACACACACACACACACACACGCACGCATGCACTTCACCATCGCGCGTGGATGCCACTTTCTCTAATGATATAATCGCTCACTAGTCACTACCATCAACAATGACTCGAAAACAATATATATAAGTGTATAAATTGGAGTATTATTGTGGGTTCAGATATATTATTAACTTCGTTCAAATAATAATATATCTCGGTCACAACTCAGGTGTAAACATATTTAATTATTAGTTTCATTGATCCTAATTGTATTAATTTATAGTGGTTTAAGTATAATAATTTAATTATCTTGGAATACTGACAAAATACAAAATACAAAAACAAATCAAAGTTTTTTAAGATTTGTACGTTAAAAAGTCGGCGCAATTATCGTATCTTATGATTTGCTGGTTATTGTACGATAAGCAAATTTATTCATTGATGTGGATTGCTTTTTCAACAAAAAAGAAAAGAAGAAAATCTTATCTTA
The DNA here is from genome assembly GCF_000504015.1 of Erythranthe guttata. Next base: position 302,242 of record NW_012193298.1, on the reverse strand, counting down.
TTGAGATTATATGCCACCTCGTTTGATGGTCTATATTTGCTTCCTCTTGGTTTTTTTTTTCTTTCTGTTTTATTTATTATTTATTTATTATTATTATTATTTAATATTAATTATTTGGGTAGGTTGTAGTGGCAAGCTGCCAAATATCCAAGTGCCAGCTTTATCTATGACAACAGTTGTTTATAATATGTGGTTTGTGTGTGAATATGTGCACTGGAAATTGGATTTTTAATTTTATTCTGAACAAGAGTTGACATTTGCATGTGTTGAAGAATATATTATATGGTGTCTAATATTTTTCTCATGGGATTTTTAAACCTCACCATTGCTTTAAAAATGGAATATTATAAATAATAGAGAAAAACGTGAACTACATACGGGATTTAGATTATCCGTATTG
>NW_012193298.1:286054-301742 GCF_000504015.1 Erythranthe guttata | reverse complement strand
GTGATTTGATCCATGAAAACGTCCATTTATGTATGCTGGAATAGTTTCTTCATTTTTATGTCAAATATCAATCAATATCTATTACAAATCAATTATATTATATAGATTTTATGGAGATCATTTCCATGTATAAATTTCGATTTGCATATAGTAATTATCTACACAATGAGTAATGTAGGACTAAATAATTCCATTATTAATTGCCTCAATTTCATGATTTAATTCCACCAACTAATTCAATTAATTATAATTTCCTTCATTTGATTTTATTAACTTATTTAGCGTGTGAAACTTAAATATATAAACCATCAACTTTAACCTATTCATCTCATTCTTCATGCCAACCTTTTGTTATAATTACACCACACCAGGGTCACCCTAATTTTTTTTTTCTCGTCTTTCTATTTTGCATAACGTTTCTTACTTTTTCGATGTGTTTGTTCGGACCACGTTATATGTTTTAAATTTCTTTTTAATTTATTGTGTTATTCGTTAAAATGTATGTGTATATGTAACAATTTTTTATTTTTTTTGGTTAATGGTATTCTTTAGGTTTCGCATTTAAGTTTTTTTATATTCATTTTTTAACTCGGCCATTCCATTCGTTTTAGACTATACCATGAAAATTAATGTATATGTTCATTAGTTCATGATTTCGGAGGATTTAAGCGATTCAGTTTACAAAGGGTTGTCAAAATCAATATTGACAGGAGAATCTGACCGTGATGCACAAGTAACCCATGTCATTTTGTCGACTTTTCTTTATCGAAGAGCGCTCTATATAAGTAGAAAATACTTAATATCTTATTTAAATCGTTATTGTATTTATTTTAAAAAATGATATTTTCATGTTCGCAATGTCTATGTTTTACTGTATTTTGTCGATGTTGTTGACCTGACGAATCTGTTAATTTTACATTTTAATTTCAGGGCATATAGTTGTAACAATATTTCTTTTATTTATGTTTTGCAGAATTAGTATCAATATAACAATTTAAATTATGTCAAAAAATAGATCCCACAGGGCGAGTGTTTAATAATTATCTATTTTTTTCCGTAGCAATCCTTTTACTACTTAAAATTCAATTCGCATTTTATCCTAAATATATTTTATCAACCATTGTAATATTGTTTAGTAATATTTTATGTATCCTTTACATATTTATCACTTTAACTTTCGTTGTTATTTTGCATTGATGGACATTATGATTGCACGGATGTCTATAGTCTCATCAACTGTTGTATTTTTTTCACATTTATTCATCTTTGTATGTTAACATATAACCACCAAATTTTATTTCATGAAGTATTTTACCATTTTAGTACTAACTTTGTTTATACTTTGAAGGTAAAGTATATATAGTAGGGGTGGAAATTGGAACGGAATTTCCGAATTCCGCCGATTCCGATCCGAAAATATCCGAATTTGGAACACTTTTTTTCATTCCGATTTCTGATATTCCGATTTCCAATTTTTCCGATTATTTTTGGACGGAATTGGAATTACATATAAAATTATTGGAAATTCCGATTTCCGATCCAATTTTATTTCCGAAATATAAAATTATATATATATATATATATATATATATATATATATATATATATATATATATATATATATATATATATATATATATATATATATATATATATATATATATATATATATATATATATATATATATATATATATATATATATATATATATATATATATATATATATATATATATATATATATATATATATATTATTTTTGAATTGTTTTTCTATTCATGTTTTGCAAGAACTATATTTATTTTTTCTTTTTTTTTGCAAAATTTTCAAGAACTATGTTTGCTTTGATAAAATGATTATGTTGTTTTTACAAGTGTTTTACATTTCCTTTTATTGACCTTTGTTTTGGATTCTTGCCTTTTGCCGGAAATTATGAAAATATTAGAAGAAAAAAATGCTAAAAATTACCATTATTTCCGATTTTGGAACAAAAAATTAAGGCTTAATGCAATTTCCGAAAATTCCGAAATTCCGCCGATTCCTAGGTGTTCCGAAATTGGAATGGATTTTGAAATTCCGATTTTTTTGGAACAGAAATTGGAACCTATTTTTAACTTCCGAAAAAAATTGGAAATTTTCCGAAAAAGACATTTCCGATCCATTCCGTCCGATTTCCAATCCTAATATATAGGGTGGGATATCTAGGCTATTTTATATTTATTTTAATTGTCTTTGTATAGATCGGTTTTTATATATAATTTGGATTTTGTTTCCTAAAATAATGAGTAGTCATAGTTTATACGATTATGCAATTGTTATACTGTCGAATTTTATTACATATAATTGCCGGTTCATAAGATTGTCATCCTCATTTTAATTACCTTAAATTTTAAGCATTTAATCGAAAATTATGGGATTGTAGTTGTAGAATCACATTCTTCAAATTCAAACACCTCCTTTTAAGCGTAGTATTTTGTTTAAATGCACAAACTGCACTTTTCAACTTTTGGCATTCACTAAATTTTATATAATAATAACGATTTATGCAATTTCAAAATTTTATATTCAGTTCACTCATTCACAAACTGCCATCTATAAATGCATCATTCTTTCTTTTCTACTCTTCACTACATTGTTTACAACATTAAATTACGTAATTATAATTATAAATTGATAGGTAAGGTAATCACTAATTTACCGAACTACAATTTATAAATACAAAATTTTATGTTTTTTCATTCTTTATTACTTAAATTATGAAATTCACATATTTATAATTAATATATAATTAGATAAAAAGGCAATTGTCAATTTACCATAATACCACAAAACTACGCCATTGTTCAATCCTCTCATTTTTGTTTATTGTCCATCTCCAAACGAATATACAATTAGGAAGTTAGAATTTCTACAGTGTTGTCTTTTTTTTTTTTTGTAATATTAGGAAGTTCGATTAAAACAAGTATATTTGTTTTTCGGTTGTTAGACTTCGTTTTTTATGCATAAATAACCCATTTTCAGTTTTGACTTTAAGACCTTCTATTGAACATATATTTTGTTATTTATCATTTATTATATCAGTATGTACATTATAGGGTAAGTAAAATTCTTATACTTTATGTTGGTTGTTGTAACTTTTTAATTAGTTTAATAGTATTTTTAATATTGACGATATACTTTATTTTTATTAAAACACAAGCATGATAATTATCAATAAAATATAATTAGAATGCATGTACATAATATGAGTTGTTTATTATTAAGAAAAAAATAATTTGGTTATTAATATTATGTTATTTTGGGTTATCTACGTTATAATTGCTGATAAAATGGAAAAATAAAATGGAAATCAATGAGTAATATCACATGCAATTATTAAAACAATTTAAGTAACACCATTAACAATGAAAAAGAAAAAACCATTTGGTGCTCATACGGCCGGAAATAGTTTTTCATTTTAATAATTTTATATGTATCAATATTAGTATCAGTATCAGTATTAGTATGAGTGAGTATTTATATATCCATATAAGTATCAATATTTCAGTATGAGTCTCAACAGTATGAGTATCCATAGGATTATTAGTATTAGTATCGGTAATAGTATCGATATTAATATCAATATCAATATCAGTATCAATATCATTATTAGTATCAATATTAGTATCAGTATATTTTTCAGTACAATATCAGTATCAATATGAGTCTTAGTATCATTAAATTATTGGTATCAATATGAGTATCAATATTAGTATCTGTATTAGTATGAGTATCAATGTGAGCATGAACATTAGTATCAATACGAGTATTATTGTGATTCTCAATATTAGTATTAATAGCAATATCAATATTATTATTATCAGTATCAATATCAATATGAGTATCAATATCAGTATGACTATCAGCTATCAGTATGAGTATCAATATTAGTATATGTATGATTATAAATATTAATTAATATCAGTATTAATATTAATATTAGTATTAGTAGCGGTATCAATATCAATATCAATATCAATATCAGTAGCTATATAAGTATCAGTATTAATATCGATATTAGTATAAGCCTTGGTAATTAACAATATCAAAATCAGTATGAGTATGGATATCAGTATTAGTATCAGTATCAGTGTCAGTATTAGTATCAATATCAGTATCAATATGAGTATTAGCATGAGTATGAGTATCAATATAAGTATCAATATAAGTATAGTATTAATATCAATATAAGTATCAGGATTAGTATGGGTATCAGTATGACTATCAGTATCAGTATGATTATCAATATATTTGTATGAGTATCAGTATTATTATAAGTGTTAGTATATGTATTACTATAAGTGTTAGTATCAGTATTAGTATCGGTATTAGTATGAGTATGAGTATGTGTATGAGTATGAGTATGAGTATGAATATGTGTATGGGTATGAGTATTAATATGAGTATTAGTAATGAATATTAGTATGAATATCAATATGAGTATCAATATCATTAGTAAGAATATTTAATAACGAAAAAAATAACAAAATAACAAAATATAAATATTAAAAAAAAGAAGAAAAAAAAAACTATGTACAATGAGAAAGGGTAATTCGGTCATTTTTATGTAATTGGATTGATATTAATGAAACCAAACATCAAATACTATTAAATAATGGGGAGATAAAAAATTCAAAATTTGATAACAAACATCTTTTAAAATAATAGGCCTATTATTTTCCAAGGAGAACTATCTTATCTAGGTTAATCTTATCTTGGCAACCAAACGAGGTCTTAGTGTATTAGTATTAACATTAGCATTAGTATTAGTGTATTAACATTAATATTAGTATATTAGTATTGATATTAGTATTAGTATTTGTATTAGTATTAACTATTTGCTACTTTTTCAAAGATTCCACTTAGAAGGAATTATTGAACAAACATTTACTTATTTGATTAGTATTAATATTAATATTAGTATTAGTATTAGTATTAGTATTAGTATTAGTATTAGTATTAGTATTAATATTAGTTCAAAATTAATATAAATTTTAGTATGAGTATAAATATCAGTAGTAGTATCACTATCAGTATCAGTATCAGTATTAGTGTTAGTATTACTATTATTATAGTATTAGTATCAATATCAATATTAGTGTTGGTATTACTATTATTACAGTATTAGTATTAGTATTTTTTAGTTCATTGAGTTTTTAGATTAATTCATTTGATCATAAAATTGATCCCGTGCATCGGACAGGTGAAGTACTAGATTACGAAGACCTTCGTGAACAAAATTGCCTTTGTCAATCATGCGGTGCGGTAATGTGGTATGGCGAGAGATTTGCCGGACACTGTGAAAAATAATCGCCAATTTTTTTACTTTTTTGCATGAACTGTAAAATCCAGTTGTCCAGATTTAAGGAACCTCCAAATATATTGTCGAGTCTTTTATTCGGTAGGATAGACATAGTAGGAACTTTCAAGATAATATAAGATCGTGTAATATGATTTTCTCTTTTACCTATGATTCATTTGAGTATCCGCCTACCTGATTGTCAATTGGTTGTATATCACGAAAATCAACATTTGCATAATGTAATCAATAGACCGTCTACCAAACAAAGTATGTTCTTAGCATGGTTTGAGGCAAATAAGCGGTTTCCGGAAGCCAGATCAATCATGTACGCAGATTTTCCACAACACTTCGTTTACTATGATGAGTCTATGTCCTGGGAGCCAAAAAAAAAAAAGGATTTTCGATCTGAAGAATTAATAACGTTCTCCCAGGGAAGTGAGAAGACTACTATCTAAGGTTATTGCTTAATATTCAAGTTGGTTGCAGTAGCTATAAAGAACTCAGAACTGTGAATACGAAGGTCTACAATAACTTTAGGGACGCATGCTACGCATTGGCTTTGTTCTAGTATGACAGAGAGTACATTAACGGTAACGGTATAAAGAACTCTTAAATGCATGCCGAACTTGAAAAGTTCTTATCATCGATAACACCTGACCATAAAACAATTTACCAAACTATCATGAATGGAGTATCGAATATCTGATTGTACTTTCGTAGTTTTCTTTAACCACATTCAGATTCATGTGCAAGACTGGTGCATTACTTTGATTTCAGTCTTGGAGTTATTTACTACATTTCAATGTTGATGGTGTTTAGAACATTGTCAATTTATTTTTTATACAGACTTTTTATTGATAAATTAATATACGAATTTTTATTTTTTTGTTCAATTGTATTCTTTACATTCTCGACATATTTTTTCTTCGTTGATTTTCTACATTAATTCAATTTGATTTTTTGAATTAATCCCCGTGCATCGCACGGGTGAGTTACTAGTTGTATTTTGTGGGAAGAAAAAAAAGCATATTCCTAATTGGAATTGGAAAATGATGATGATGTAAACATGGAGTCCAATAAAAAAATGATTTAGCCCATGAAATGAAATTTCTTTTACCAGAAACACCCATAGTGGACTTGGACTTGGACTTAGGAAAAAGCAGTCTGGCCATTTCATTTATTTTATTTTATATTAATATTATATGTATATTAGCATTATATATATATACATACATATATATGTACGCATCCTCAATAGTCAAAAGTCAACCTGCAAAAAGGGCAGCCAAATGCAAAGTGGTTTCATCGTCATATGTGAGTGTATTTGTTTGACATAGTTGCCTCATCTCCTTATCTTTCTATACCAATAGAAGACTTTTTGTTTTGGTCCTTCATTTTATTATTTAGTCTCATTTTAGTCCTCCGTATCTTTATTGTTTTATTTTCATCCCTCAATGTTAAAATTCATCTTAGTATGGTCCCTTGGTGTATAAATTTGTTATCTTTAATGAAATCTCATCAAGATTGGATGGGATATTGCATTGTTAATTATTTTTGATAAATTATGAAATTAAATACTAAATAATTATTTTTTTAATTTAAAAATAATATTTACAACCAAGAATGGTATAATTTATAAAAATATAACTTCAAGATACAACATTTTAATTTATATGAATATACAAATAGTTATTTAGATTCATTTTGTCCATATGACTTCACTATTAGTCTCTAACGTTATTTCAACTCACTAATTATCTCTTAAATATGGGTGTTTATTCGGTAAAACCGTGTCGAACTGAACCGGAGTTTTTTGAAGATTTTATGTTAATATCTGAAAATTAATTCGATTATTTATGTTCTTTTATTCTTCTTATTTTGTTTATGGTTTATTAAAAAATAATTACAAGAATAGAATATTTCATCCACGAAATAAAAGATTTCGTTAAAGTTAATCAAATTATAAATCAAAGGACTATAGTGGGATGAACTATAGCGTTGGCCGTTGAGGGATGAAATGAGATAATAAAATTATGAGGGAGTAAAGTGGAACTAAATAATAAGACTGAGGACTATTACTGATATTTGGCCTTCTTTTCCATTTCTTTTCTTTAATTAAACTAAACTTAAAGAAAATTAATATTCTATAAAATTGCTCTAATCTACCATTGCCGCAATGGATGCATATAATATATCTCTACAATGATTATATCATTGACTTGTGTAGCATTATTTTATCTCGTGGCCGCACCATTTTCATCACGTTGTCTTTGAACTAATAAACCAAACAAAGTTAAATAAATACATTATTAAAATGCATTTATTTATTTATTTAATTTATTTTAATATTTCAAGTTGTCGATGCTGATTTAATTTTCTAGTTAAAAGCTTTTTTCTTATATTTTCGTATTGGTTTCTAACTTGAGTGGATGACAATTCTAGACTTTTTTTATTGTCCAATTGATATTTTGGTAACATCAACACAATGGTGGAGCATAGGGTTAGAGGGGAGCCATGCATGGGTCCCACAACAGTTCTGAAATCCCTATAATTTATATAGAAATATGAAGAAAAAAAAATTGTGTACAATAGTATTAACGGCCCTTTAAGAATTTTTTTTAATGCATTCGGTCCTCAAACTTAAAATTCTGGCTCCACTAGTGCATCAACATATATAAGAAATTTGTGAATAAGTTGCTTGAATGGTGGATAATGGATATAGTATTTTCTTTTAATTTCTTGTTCATGAAAATATTTCTAATGGAAGGTATACAAATGAATAAACTCCGAAATCATTATACATTATTTGGTCAAGATAGACGATGTCCTTGCACGGAAAGTTTTATGCTACAGTGGGTGATTATTTACCGTGAATGGTGTTAAATAATCTCTCAGTAAGCACACATATACATGAATATGTGTGATTATATACAGATCTACAATTAATAATTGCCTAGTATAAATAATCCGGTGTATCATAATATTTTTGAATGGTGTCCACTAATGTTTGGATGAAGTTTATGTATATATGTTTTGAATTTTGATTGGTTGACAGTGGGAAGGGTGAATAATTGTCCCATATTTTCATGCAAAGTTGATGCATCCACAGCCAAAAGGTATTATTATATTGCAACTATTTAATTTATTATTGGGCTAAATTATTATGCATATATAGTGTAAATAGTCAACTGCACATGAACATTGTTTTGATTACGTGTATTCTCTAAAAAGTGCAGAAAAAGAAGACAAACTTTAGTAGGGATATTCAAACTTGAATATTTATGTTCTTTTTTAAACAAGAGGGACTTTCCATTCTTATCCAACAAATTATCATTCCTTGGCCAATTTGCTACCATGTGATATATATTAATTAATTCATTTCTATCATATTTTTACTTGCATTTTGTCAATATATATTCTAAGGGATTTGACAATTATATCACATGACAATTGTTGGTAAACATGTGATATTTTATTTCAAAAACATAATTCTTTCAAAAAGTTTTCGTGTAAGTTTTTAACGATATCATTTTATAAATCATACAAAAATTAAATGAATTTATCAGATTTGGAGGATCTGTAAATTTTTGTGGTTAAATCCAACAAAATCATCTAAAAAACTGTTTGTGCTAAGATAAGCCTCTATTTCATCAATTATATGTGACGAAAAAATTCAAATTTAAATGGAATTTAAAAAAGCATCATGCATTTAGTAAAAGGCGTCGTGTATTTATTATTTTAGATATTGAAATGGTGTCGTCAAGCTAACTATACATGCATGTATTCCTCAATTTAAATGATTATTACGTACGTGCATCATTTGCATTCCATTTCAATAGTTTTAAATTTTCATTTTTGCTTGTGTTTTTATTATGTTCATGGCAATTTGGTATTCTTAGTATTTTGTAGAAAGATTAATGGATGAATAATTGGGAAAATTCGCAATTAATTCCAAATGCAATTTCAAATTTTTCGGAATCTAGAAATTCATTTCAATTCCAAAATCTATGGAAATTTCGGAATTTTAAAAATTTCGGGAATCACATGATTAGTTTTAACATTTTTAAAAAGTTTCGAAAACTTCCATAATTTTTAAAAAATAAGAACACATGTTTTTATAAAATCATAAAACTAAAACTACTAATATTTAAAAAATGACTATCATGATTCCAATTGCATATGATACCTATTTTCTTTTGTCTGTAAGCAACTGTTTCAAATACCACAAAATTATAAACCCTCGAAATGATAAAAGTGAAAACTGGGGAAGAAATTAGTTTATTTATTTTTTTTTTTTTACGTGAGAAATAACAAAGAAAATACTTCGGCTCTCCAGCATGGCCCACAAGGTAAAAATATGCAAATATATAATTTGTTTCACACAAAATATATACATTATTGGTGTATATTTCGGGAAAATTTTGGAATGTTCGGAATTAATTACGAAAATTAAATCGGACAACCGCATATCGAAAATTCCAAATATTTTTTTTATAAAACTCCAACTACAATTCAAAAAAATGGAAAATATCGAAAATCAGAATGTTGGGAATCAAAATGAAAAAAATTGTTCCAAAATTGAAACTTTTCGAATCAAAAAACCGATAGAAATTGGAAGTTCCTTTCCAATATGCACCCCTAAATGACTAGTTTCTCACTTCTTCTTGATCCAAAGGCAAATTATAAATACATGAAGCTAATAAGTTCACTAAAGATCAAATATTTGGAAGGGTAAATTACAACCACTCCTTAGGTAATGTCAAATTAAGAAAAAAAACCCTTCATTTTTGGATAATTACAATTACCTCTTAACTATGAATCTTTTTACACGTACACCCTTATGGTATCAAATTCAACATAATCTTCTAGATTATGTGGCATATTCTCTAGTTTGTACTCTTTTCGTGCAAAAATGCAATTTATGATGCACCACAATCTGATTAATACAAGCCAAAAAACACATTTTATGATCATCTTGCTTCAATATGTGGAGCTCGACTGGGATAAAACGGTACAAATTTGAGAACATTTCATATAATCTAAAAGATTCCACTAAATTTGACACCGCAAGGGTACGGTGGACGTGTAAGAAGATTCATAGTTGATAGGTGGTTGTACGTAATTACCCAAACATAAGGGTTTTTTTTTCGTAATTTGACCTAACCTCAGGGGTGGCCGTAAATTACCCATATTTGGAATACAATCCACCTAATTAAACCAACTCTTATTATAATAGGTGTTGTAGGCTTGCAATGGAACAAATTCACCTTTTCTCTAAGCTAACCCCTTCAACTTTGTTCCCTCTCAACTTTCTCCTAAGGTGGAATAAAACTATATATTATATCTATGTGCGTAGGTAAATGTGTGTTTTGTGGGTTGATAAATACTTTGAAGTAGTGAGTGTCAATCCAAAAATCTATGTCCTGGACACGTGGAACTCAAACATTGGATGGTCGGCAGAGAAGTAGAGACCAAGTGCATGACAACCTAAAACTCTTATAATCTTTTCTTACATCATTCATCGTAGATTATGGGGGGTGGGGGTGGGGGTGGGGGTTTGTTTGTGGGAGACAAAGTGGAGACAATGCTTTTGAATTCATTGTGGACTATAAGTCTAAAGAGATGGGATAGTAACAATTTGTTACATAATTGTTGGGTATACTTTTGTGTGAAAATTAAATTTACTAATTAGTTGTTGTAAAAATAAGTTTGTACCCAAAGATTTATGAATATTGAATTTTTACTTTTCATGTTCATTTTAATGCTTATAGTGTCAACAAATTGTCTCAAGTTTTCTAAAGAGCTCTTGGCCATCAACATATGATTTAGTTACTAGTTGCTTAGCGCGGACACGAAAATGGCGATACGGGAAAATGGGGAAACGGACACGGAGAAACGGCATGTCCCAAATGAGGATACGTGAGCTTAGGGGAAACGTGTAAATATTAGAAGTATAGGGGTATATTTATAAATATGCTATCTAAACATATATAATTTTTTATTTATATCTGGTTCTAACAGTATTGCAATGAATTGTTGCATCTGGTTCGACTCGCTGGTTAGTTGTAGTGCAACGTCCTTCCATCTCTCACTTCATAAAAATGTAGCAACCTTTTTTAAGAGCTTTTTTTATGACCTGTTTGATAGATGACAGATGAGAATGATGAACAATAACATAATGAGTAGAATGGATTTATGAAGCACCTGAAAGAAGATCTCTGACATGTTCTAGAGTTTAATCGTATTATCTTACAAGACACTCCCTTCATTTCCGTTACTGCAAAATTAAAATAAAAAACGATTATTGCACTTTTATAATCGAAAAACTTATTAGAACCGTAAATTAAATGCAAATGAAGTGAACTTACAAGATGTACAGAGTAAGGCTGCATAACATGACCTCATAAAAGCATTTTAGATTAAAAACACATAAAAATGGCCATAACTGTAAAACATAAATTCAAAATTCAGGCCTAGACGAATAAACTCTATAAAAAGTTACCTATAGTGGTTGACTTAATAGACTCTTGGAGAATTAAACACTATCTTTGTCGGATTCAGTCACGAAACCCAACAATGCTTCAACCTGAAATTTGTGTTTATAATAAATAAACCAAACTTTGCCTCAATATGAAAGTAGTGTAAATTACAATTGAAAGTTGTTGATAATCCAACAAGGAGATCATAAACATGAGAAAGTGGTTTACAACTTCGCAAGAACGCTCAAGATTTGCAGCTTTTCTAAATGGATATCAAAATATTCATATTTCTTTTGCATTAAGGGACCTATCAAATTCAATAGGACCATCAGAAGTTATACATATAATTTGATAGCACATTGTCTAAAGAAAAAAGTATAAAATTTCAACACTTCACAATTTAGATGCAAGATTTTGATATAAGAACACGTACTGATAGATGTAAGTTACTCTACAAAAACTTTAGTACCAGATTATCCATCATTAGTTATAAGTATACATACAAAGTACCGTGGCAAAATTCCATATAGCAATAAAAAAAATCTCTTCAAAGACATACAAATCAAACCCTCTAAATTTCATATAGAACTCCAGAAAAACTAACCTTTAGTTGTTCAACATCAAAGCCTCGGAATAATCTGCTCAACACAAAGCTAATATTATAAGATAATTTGATTGCAATTGCACTCCAATAAATTCTTGGATTTTAATCCGATTATTCAATCTATTATATATTTTGGAAAAAAAACATAAAGAAGGGCAGGAAAAATAATTATATTATGACTTATCGGAGAGAGAGACAGAGAGAAAAAGGCTTTACCATGTTTAAGCTTTCTTCTTTCCATTGAATCAAAATTGAAATTATCTTCCCAGATTTTCCTCCATACCTTCGCTCTGCTAGTGTGTAGCTATGGGTAAAAGAGAACAAGCAATAATTTGACGATTCAACAAAAATCCATATCCAATTTTTTAAAAGGAAAAAAAAAATCCTAACATGAAAACTAGGTTTACCGTTTCTGAGATTCATACGAAGATACTTCGTCAAGAATCAATTCCGCGGCACACATAACCATAGTTAAAAGAGAAAAATCGCTGTCTAATTGTGAGTCTAGGTTTTGAGATGAGAAGATAGGGGAAAAAACTGGTTTTAAGTGTTCTGCATCTCGATGAGGGGAGATGAATAATTTAAAAATAAATGGGTAAATAAGTTCTTTAATAATTTAATAGGGCATTTGACGGTAATTGATTAACAAAGTAATACATAACCAGTCTATTGTGACATTTTATATTAAATCGTCGTATTTGATAATTTTTGGAAATTAATAAAATAAATTAAAAATACAATATTCCACTTGTTTTACTGTCTTAACTTCCAGCGTCCCAATAGAGTAGTTTTTGGGACGGTATTTTTAAAGCGTCATATTATAGAGTCACTAAAAGCTAGTTTTCTAGTAGTGTTTATATATAGATTTCTTTTTATATATTTTTATACAAACATATTCAAAATAAATTTTACTATCAACTATAAACGATGTGAATAATCAGTGAAGCAATAAAAACATATGAAATTTTCTAGTCAAACATGTTTCTAACTTTTTAAAAATTGCAAAATGACCCATAATGTATCTGACGGGTGTACGTCCTTGAGTGTCGGTAACAAAATGTGTCAAAAATGCGGAAACGGTATGAAATTGGAGTTTCCGCGTGTTAGAGTATATGTGTGAATCCCAAAACTATTTAGGGCTAATTAGTAATTACAACCAAGTCTACCTTTTGTAAATTTCTTTTGACTTTATAAAGTTTACATCATTAACTATAGGCTAGGATTTTGAACAAATTTGATGATGTGAGTAAAAAAAAAAAAGACAATTTGAACATGCACTCTTAGTGATGGCATTTTTTTTAAAAGACATCAAAACATATAACCCCATCTCCACCTTACCCACCACTATTAGTCCCTAATATTATTTCAACTCAGTGATTATCTCTTGAGTACGGGTATTCATTCGGTAAAATCGTACTAAACCGTATCGGAATTTCGGTACTTCAAAAATTTGTACTGTTTATCGAATCATACTATTCGGTTCGGTAACCTTCTTTACTGAATTAATTTGATTTTTTCGGTTTGATATCAGTAAAATCGAAAAATATTTTCTTATTTTACAAAATGTAGTAAAAATATTTAAACTAGTTAATTCTCGAATGGTAAATTACAACCACCACCCTAAGGTATGGTCAATTAATGAACAAACCCCTCTTGTTTGGATAATTACATCTAACCCCCTCAATTATGATTTTTTTTCTTACACCTCCACCCTTATGGTGTCAAATTCAACATAATCATCTAGATTTCGTTGAATGTGCTCTAGTTTATACTTTTTTGTGTAAAATACAGTTTCTGATACACCACAATCTGTTATATACAAGCCAAAAAACGCATATTATGATCATCTTGTTTCAAAATATGGAGTTAGAAAGGGATAAACGGGTACAAAAGTAATAATATTCCATATAATCTCAAAGATTCCACTAAATTTGAAACTGCAAGAGTGGTCATGTAAGAAGATTTATAGTTGAGGGGTGGTTTCGTAATTTGACCATATCTCGGAGGGTGGTTGTAATTTACCCTTCTTGAATTTGACATGCAAATTTCAACAATCGACCCTAAAAAACAAAAAGTGATAATCAATAGAGGCTAATTGTAAATAATGGAAAAAATATCTATTTATAAGTATTTTATAATTTATTGTAATCTTGAAGGATTTAAAGTAAAAGAAAAAAAACAAATATACATTAAATATTTCGGTATTCAGTACAGGCGGTATACCGCCCATATATCAATATCGAATACCGAACTGAATATCGGAATTCAAAAACAATACCGAATACCGAACCAAATTTTCGATTCGATATTTGGCACGTACCAAATTTTTGATTCAGTACGATTCGATTGGGTGAGTGAATAACCCTAATTTGATCTTTCCATATTAAAGTATCCACTTTCTCCACCCCCACTCCTTGCCCGCATGCTGCAGTCCCCAGCCGTGAGCCCCTTCTCTACTGTTTGACCTTTTACTTGTTCATATCCACTCTCTCTCCTCTTATAATTCTCCAACTTTCTATTTTGGTTAAACTACGGTCACCCCTGAGTTATGGTCAAATTATGAAAACATTCCTCATGTTTGAATAATTACAACAACCTCTCACATATATATAATATTATGAAAATACCCCTTCAGAGGTAAATTTAAGGATGTTAAATCGATAAAACCGAATCGAAATTTCGATACACCAACATTTCATACCGTTTACCGAACTGAATATACGATTTGGTTTGACAATAACCGAATTATATAAATTTTATGGAAAAATATTTAAAAGAAGGAGGCTGGCCGTAATTAACCAAACAAGAGAGTTTGTTTTTCATAATTTGGCCATGGCCCTAATTTGCCCTTCTATTTTTGGTCAATTCTATTTTTTTTTAGTTTATTTATTTGAAGATTCAAAATATATATATTGAAGTTTGGAGGTTTAAAAAATATATTTTTTACTTGTTTTACTTTTTAGGGTAAATTACAACAACCCCTATAGGTATGGTTAAATTATGAAAAAATCCTTGATGTTTGGATAATTACATCTACCCCTCAACTATGAATCTTCTTATATCTCCACCCTTATGGTGTCAAATTCAACAAAATCAATTAGATTCCGTCGAATGTTCTCTAGTTTGTACTCGTTTTGTGCAAAAATACAGTTTCTGATGCACCACAATTTGATATATATATATATATATATATATATATATATCTCTCTCTATATATATCTCTCTCTCTCTCTCTCTATCTCTCTCTCTCTCTCTCTCTCTCTC
>NW_012193298.1:250802-285301 GCF_000504015.1 Erythranthe guttata | reverse complement strand
AAAAAGAAAAAAAAAAAGAAAAAAAAAAAAAAGAGGGGCTCCATAAAAGATTTTGAAGAGGCAGTCAGCTTGATGCTGAGGTCGATTAGAGATCCCGAAACGCAAAGGTGGACGTGTAAGAAGATTATAGTTGAGGGGCGATTGTAATTACCCAAACAGAAAGTGATTTTTGTAATTTGACCGTACCTCGGAGTGGTTGTAATTTACCCTACTTTTTAAGAGCTTTTTTTTTTTGTTTTGGTTAATTCCTTGTTTTAATTTCTCTTTGAAATTTGTTACCGGTCGTCACGAAATTTAGATTGCATTAGTATATAGTTTTTGTGCATTTTCATATTCACATAATTATTCGTCACCATCTCAATTTATCGATACTCGAATAAGAATCGATCGTAAGGGTTTAGATACTTACGATGAAAAATTGTGAACGCCTTGTGGGTCAGAATAGATATCGACTATCTATAAATCATTTTCATTATCTGATAGTGATACTGATACATTACAGTTGCGTGGCGAATATACCTATCAACAAAAAAATAATGTCAAATACTTGGGAAAATATCAAAATAGTCTTCCTTTGGGTTCCATTGAAAAGTCAACCTTGGTAGATTTGAAAAGGCAAAATTCAAAAAGTTGCAATAAAATTTTATTGCATATGTTAATATGTATTACACGTAATGTTTCATTGAAAATTAATGTCCAAAAAAATAAGTAGGTTTGGAAGCACTTAAAAATGTATCACCCTTTACCCATACTTTTAGGGTCCTCCCCACTATTCTCCAAATCCCCTTTTTATTTTTCCTATTTTATCAATGTAGACATTTACATCATGCACTAAGAGGAGTTTTAAAATTGTGTAATAAGTGACGGAGCCAGTATACGGCTGAGGAGGTATATATTTATTTTTTAGATCGATCAAATTTATACTAACTATTTCAATATTTATTGTGACAACAGAGAGAGCACGCATTTTCAGCAACGAATAAAGTTAAAATCAAGATTTTGAATCAAATGGAAGATGAGGTTGTTTCATACCTATTTTTTATGTATCGAGAGAAATTATTAAAATATCAAGTATGATATTTGTGACATGAAAAAACGTCGTGCATTTTGAAATATCATTTATTTTAGGGTAAATTACAAACACCCCCTGAGGTATGGCCAATTTATTAAAAAAAAACCTCTTGTTTGGATAATTACATCTACCCCCTCAATTATGTTTTTTTCTTACACCTCCACCCTTAAGGTGTCAAATTCAACATAATCTTCTACATTTCGTGGAATGCGCTCTAGTTTGTACTCGTTTTGTGTAAAAATACAGTTTATGATGCACCACAATCTGATATATACAAGCCAAAAAACACATATTATGATCATCTTGCTTCAAAATGTAGAGTTCGAATGGGATAAAACGGGTACAAAAGTGATAATATTCCATATAATCTCGAAGATTCCACTAAATTTGAGAAGTTGAGGGGATGGTTATAATTATTCAAACAAGAGAGGGATTTTCGTAATTTGACCATACCTCAGGGGTGGTTGTAATTTACTCTTTATTTTAATTAAATTTTTTTTGGTAAGATACTCAATCTTCATATTAAAGTTGTTTGATCGGGTCTAATATTAAATATGTGCTAAATATATTGATTTATCGTTATATTTTTTGTTTTATTTCAGTATAATATTAAACCTGAAATTCTCAATATTAAGTAAATGTACATCGAATATGGGATGGATTAAATAAAATTCGATGAGAATCCATCTATTTGAAATTGTTGTTCTTAAATCGTGCACGCTATAAATGATTTAGGACTCATTTTTGGTATGTGTTCTTTTTTTATCATCGTGACCAATTAGGGGTAGAATTTTAATATAAATCTTAAAGCGTATATAAATGGAAGTCCGTAATTAAATGCTACTATTTTATGAAATTAGTAACACCATTTCTCATGCGATTGATTTTGTAAGAATGACTGAAACGTACAATAATAATTTTATTCTTAAAGCAATAACTAAATTTTGTTAACTAAGAGACTTTATAGACGGTTCATACGCAATAGTAACACCAAAATCTAATTAATTAGTGAAATTAAGAGGGTGTTTGGCTAAGCTTATTTTAAATAGTTGATAAGTTATTACTTTTGATAAGATATTTTAAGAGCTGATAAGTTGTTACATCTTATTATTAGGATTGATTTTTAATGTGTTTGGATAATGAGTTTATATCCTATTTTTACTCATTATAAGATCTTAAAAAAAAGGTGAGGTAGGGGTACTTTTTAAAAAAGATCTTATTTGCTCTCCAACAACTTATTTTTTTTTAAATTAATATCTTTTTTTTTTTTAATTTACTAAACACTTTGAAGAGCTTATAAGCTCTAAAACATCTTATAAGCTCTTTTTTAACATCTTATAAGTTTAGCCAAACACCCTCTAAATTATCCATCCATCAAGTTTACCTCAGTTTCACATTTGATCCTCCATGTTCACAGAAAACAGATTTAGTCCCTCATGTACGACTAATTTAACACTTTTGGTCATCTTCGTCAATTTTTTGTTAGTACTGACGGAATCAAGCATGTATCCACCACACTCTTAACTGACGGACTAACGATAAATTTATGGAAATGACCAAAATTGTCAAATTGTTGAAACATGAGAGACCGAATGTATTTTTTGTGAAAATTGTCCAATCTTGAGGGACAAAAACTGTATTTTCCCTCTAATTAATTATATGCAATATGTAATTCAAAGAACAAAACATATTACTAACTAAATAATTAATTAAAAATTAATTCAATCTAATGTAATTCATTCTAATCCACTGTAGACAAGCAAACGAGGTATAAAGAGGTTAAATTAGAACTTTTTGACAAGAAAAACTTAATTCTTTTTTTCTTTTTTTAATCTCAGTTCTTGAAATTCAAATTGTCAAACTTCTATCTCTATATGCGCCTATATTATAAGTGACCCATTCATTTACATACTTATTTTAAAAAAAAAAAAAAAAAAAAAAAAAAAACTCATTGATTTACATCAAAATTTATGGTGGTGTCATTTTCAAATATCTGTACAGTTAAACCTCTATAATTAATATTGATCCTACTATAAATTAATACAGTCGAGATCAGGAAATTCTATTACTTTAGCGGATTATTAAATTATTGAGTTAATAATTTAACACATTTTCACCGAGTCGGAACCGGGAGAAATTATTATTTAATCGTGGTTATTAATTTATCGAGGTTCTATTGTAATTTATGTCTCTGTGTGTGTGTACGCGCGCACGAGAGAGAGCTAGCTTAGTGTAGAATCTCGTTGAAAATTGCAGGTCATTATGATTTATGACACAAAATAAAAATATTAAAAAGAAAAAAAAAAATCCATGTAGCAAGAAAACAGCAACCTAATATTCTAAAATTGCGTAATATTGTAGTGACATGAATTAAGGCACTTGTGGATATTGCACGTAGTTTTCATAGGGTAGAAGATGAACATACTACATATACTTAATAAGGTCACCCAGCTGAGGTGAAGTTAAATTACGAAAAAAAAAGAAAATATGTTTGGAAATTTACAACTATTCTCCTCAACTATGAATTTTCTTACATGTCCATTTTTGTGGTGTCAAATTTAGTGGAATCTTCTAGATTATGTGGAATTTTCTCCAGTTCGTAGTCGTTTTATTCTATTCGAGCTCCACGTTTTGAAGCAAGATGATAATAAGATGTATCTCTTTGATTGTAAATATCAGATTGTGGGTGCATTAGAAACTGCATTTTTGCACAAAACGAGTGCAAATTAGAGAACATTCCACAGAATCTAGATGATTATGTTAAATTCGACACCATAAGAATGGTCGTGTAAGAAGATTCATAGTTGAGGGATGGTTAGAATTTTATCCAAATAAGAAGATTTTTTTTCGTAATTTAACCTTATATCGTGGGAGGCCGTAACTTATCCTACTTAATAATTCAAAAAAATAAATTGTAAAGAAGCTTCAATTACATATCAAAAACGAAAAAAAACGAAAAATGAAAAATGAAAAATTATTCGAGTCATCATAACCAAATAAACAAGCTGGATAATAAGTGTTGTAAATGTGAACTCACATATAAGAATTCTTTCTTTCTTTCTTTCTTTACATCTTGTAATGATCAACTTTCCTTCACACAATAATGGCAGCCGCTATAAGTTTACATCTCTCGAATAATTTGCAAACTATTATACGAGAGTGTAGGTTTACTCAATGCACTTGAGTTTCTTCGTTACCAAAAAAATGACGTGTTCTCTTAACCTCACTTGTTTCTTTCTTTCTTTCTTTTAATGATCAACTTTCCTTCACATAATAATGGCAGCCTCTATAGGCTCTCTAGGTGAAACAGAATTTTCTGATAATGATAATTAATACTAGGGTAAATTACAAACACCCCCTGAGGTATGGTCAAATTACAAAAACACCCCTCTTGTTTGGATAATTACAACCACCCCCTCAACTCCTCAAATTTAGTGAAATCTTCAAGATTATATGGAATATTATCACTTTTGTACCTGTTTTATCTCATTCAAACTCTACATTATGAAGCAAGATGATCATAATATGTGATTTTTAGCTTGAATATATCAGTTTTTGGTGCATCGGAAACTGTATTTTTACACAAAACGAGTACAAACTAGAGCAAATTTCACGGAATCTAGATGATTATGTTGAATTTGGCACCATAAGGGTGGATGTGTAAGAAAAAATCATAATTGAGGGGTAGATGTAATTATCCAAACAAGAGGGGGGTTTTTGTAATTTGACCATACCTCAGGGGGGTGTTTGTAATTTACCCTTAATACTATTACTATTATCTCCCCATTCTAGAATTTACATTTATACCAATGTCCAAAAATTCATTTAAAATGATTATGAAATAGAAAGGGTGGATAGGAAAGTAATTTTAGAATTTACACCAGAATCCCATTTAAATCTGCAATAGTTTTTTTTTTTCTTTTTTTGCTGAAAGCACTATTTGTGTGAACGAAAAAATGAACATTTTTTTCGCCAGCAACAGCCAAATGCAATGCATATGTATATATTGGAGAAGTCAGCATAGTTTGAAGATTTAGTCCACTGTATCTATCTACCTATCTATCTAAATCAACAAAAATTCCTCCATACTACTAACATATGCTTCTTTTTAAACTTTAAATGCAATATAAATTGAAAAAATTATTCGAGTTTTACTATCGGTATCTCCATTTCTATCACTAAAGTTAACAAAAAAATCGAAGGGGCTAGAAGACTCTATGAACTTACAAGCAAAACCAAATATACAACTTATGTTTTTTATCATGTTTTGTGT
The DNA here is from genome assembly GCF_000504015.1 of Erythranthe guttata. The sequence goes on along the minus strand of NW_012193298.1, from coordinate 279,956 downwards.
ACTGATACTAGGGTTGGGCATGAGTCGGTTTGGACAATCATCGGTCAATTATCTACCGATCCAACCACCCAATTTTCTTGAATATTGAAAATCATTACCACCCCAACCAGTATAGGTCAGTTGGCTGGTATTACCGGCCATCTATATTGAAAATATATAATGAAGAATATGAAATAGTAAGTTGTGGTTTCTAAATTTGAGTTTTCGAGTTTTGACTTCTTTTATATATTATTTTAGCATTAAAAAGATAAAAGTTACAATAAATTTTTATTAAAAAAAAGTTGGTTGGCCAATATTTCCCCACCAACCAACTTTTGAATATACTGAAAACCACCGACCAATCCATTTATCTACGAGTCAGTTAAAATTACGGGTCCAGCTATATGGGTCGCTTAACTATCGGCTATCGGTCAAGAAAAGCAGGTCGAAAGTGGATCGGTTGACCGATAAAATCGATCCATGCCCAACCCTAACCGATACTATTGTTAAGCCCCGACATAGGAGCCTTCTCTAATGGCTTTATTTTCCCACTGTCAAATGCTTTTTGAGCTCTCTGTTCATATAATTGAACCCTAAGGTCAAAAATATTCCATCCTAATAAGAATCAATTGAGGCTGACTTTGAGGTGAGTGAGAGTAATGCCGAAATTTATGGCATTAGGGTCATTGTCATAAATCATAATACTCGTGTCAAAACATATACATACATATATGCTCTCTACTGTGTATCTATATTATTCTAACCAAATAAATGCCTGTTGTCATCATCCAGTAATTATTCCACTAGTCATATATGCACGCTTGTGCCAAACCATCGATAAAATTACGAGACGGACTAGTAAATATTCTGCGAAATTGTCCAAGTTTCGGGTTTCGGGTTTTCGGGTTTTCGGGTTTTGGGGTAGCCAAATGGTTATGTTTATGAATTAAAACATCAATATCTTATATAAGGATTTATATATTGTATAGGAAAACAATTACCGGAAATGAAGTGTAGTTAATATGATACATGGAAGTAGATTGAGAGCGTAGTAGTTACGGGTAAATAAGACTGCCATACAGTTCATGAGAGAGTACGCTTATTGAAGGATTCCACCGTCAGATTCGCGGTGAAGGCTGGTATTGAATTCATCTTCCGGATAAATATATCAACCTGCAATATTTGTAGCTTAAGAAAAATCGAAAAATCGGGAATGAATGCGTACATGCAATGAAGTTATTTAATAATTGTTTCTGTCTCGAGACGGAGCCTTAAATAAAAGAAGCATGCATCACTAAAAAAATATAATGATATTATTTGTTCAATAACGAGTATCATGTAAGGTGGTTACATTATCAAACAACACTTCCTAGTCAGATAAAAATCGAAACTTCAAAAGTTTACACAAGTAATAACATTTTTTTAGAGAGACGACGTGGTTTAGATTTCAGAAAATTATGTTCTTCGATTTCGACTATTTTGGAATCCAGGAATTTGAAAATGTGAGTGCGACTTCGAATTACTGAAACACTTTCAGACGTCTAAATTTATTCCCAAGAACTCTGATTCGTTTTTTCGGGAAATGCCTTTAACAATGACTCATCTCCCACTTACATGCTTTGTATCTTTTCAAACTTGGGGACAAATGGGATATTCACCGTTCCCTTTCATATGAATGTCGTTTTCAAAGTATAATCAAAATCCATATTTCATCAATTTGATGAACTATAGATAGTGATATAAAGAAATGAAAACATATTTTACTGAGTGGAGAATAATCACCAAATTCTAAAAACTTGACATCAGTAATTATGACTCAAAGGCTAAATGCTATTTTGCTAAGTCCAACACCTACCTATTGTTCTGCTTTTCTACTAAGTCTTTGAGAACAAAAAGTTCAAGTCTAATCAAATAATACATATAACACAAATTTCCCTTATTTCAATAATCCTAAGAGAGAAGAAAATAGAATATCAACCAAAAGATTTTTCTTCTTGAAACAGCACCACTATCCAACATAAGTTAATTGCTTAAGTTATACATTTTCTAACGAACTTGACAAAGAACTCAGTGCAATAACTTGGAGCAAATGACGCGCAAAGATTAGAAAAACAGAAACAAAGAACAATTTCAGAAAGATGTTTAATTCATACCTGTCGAGATATCTCCCGCTGTGAAGTGTACTCATTCACCTGACATTGGGTGGGGGAAAAAATAGTTCATGACAAATACCAGATTTAAAAAAAAAAAAAAAAAAAAAAAAAAGAGAACTAAGCATCTCAGCTTACCACAATATTCGTGTTCCCAGATTCATAATCAAATTGAAGCTTCTCATCATCGCTGAGGGCATAAATCGAGTTGAGAGTAAATCGCGTGACCGGGATTCCATCTGAGCGCTGATGGTCATCCATTACAATCTGAAGCATATTGAAAAGATAACAAAAAATGTCAGTGAACTCGTTTCTGCAAAAACATAATTGCTGAACTTAACCATCTAATGGGATCAGCAATACATTGTCCAAATGGCACCTTCAGCACTTGTATTCATAAGTACACCACCTAAAAACTTTTGGGGATGAAAGCTATAGGTTTAATACTGTAATACGGAATTCTAACTCATGAATATGTGAAAAAGCAAGGAAGCTACAAGGTCTGACTGATTTTCTCTGAACAATTTTCTTAACCATATTATCAGAGTTCTCGTGGTTTTGGAGAGAGTAACATTATTATACTGCACCGAGACTAATCATGAATTTTCTTGCAACTACAAGTTTTTGTGTGCCATCTGTAACATACACTGCAATTTCTTGATCAATTTAATAAATGGTCATCAATCGAGGCCAATAAAATATTGTTCTACAATGCCCAAATAGCTGAAGTCACGTGCCAGAAAATAATTCTATTGAATTGTAGCATAAAAAAGAGAGATAATTGAAAAGCTTGCTCTTCTCTGAGGGATAGTACAAGTAGGATAGATTGGCGGCAAAATTAGAATGCACTTTCCACAAACACTAAGAATGTACTTTCACATTTACGAAAACCATAAATAGGCGGCAAAATACTTTTGACACCCTAACTAGGAGACACTTCTAACTGCGAGCCATTCTATGATTTCTATGATTTCATTAGGAGGTGCACTGAAGTAAGTACCCAATACATAACAATGTAACCAATTATTGCTTTAGAACTAAAAAGTAAAAACTGGTGTGTGATACCTTGTAACCAAATAGTTCACAGCACGCCCTTCTAAAAACAGAGATTCTTTCTGCAAAAACTGTCTTGTATCTGTTTTATCACATATTTCTGAAACCTCAGTGTCAAGCTAAAACAACGGGAAATGAAGAGAAGAAGTATTCCCTACTAACCTCTCCTCACGCTTTTCAAGTTTCGCTATTTGTTCTTTCAACTGCTTAATTTTCCCAGCAATGTAAGAATCAACATGTGCACCAGCATCAGCTACATGGCACAATGTTACCAACAATAGAAAATCAATAATCATCAAGGAAAAAGGAATCAGTTCTCTAAGTGTAGATTATTTATTAATCATATACACGATGACTTTTAACAGACTGTAGGCCAATATTCCAGCTGATCAAATACATTATTGCTTCGAATTGCGTATAAACAATATTTGGGAAAGGAAGATTGTTAGTGAATCTTCTTATATAGATGTTCAAATCACTATGTGCAAAACTTAGGCCAGTTACAAACGGCAAGTTCATGAAATCTTTCTTCTACTTCATCTTATTTTCCCAAGTTTTCATGAAAGAGAGGAGCAAGGAGGAGGTGGTGACAAATGGCACTGGCATTTTACTATCTTATATGCCATTGTATAGCAGTTTGTCGCAACTCGGTTACTACTGAGTTGAATTTAGCAGTTCAAAATAAGCTAAATGCTTTGAGTGCATCAATTGAACTAACTGTATACTGTTATTGGTGAGGACACGAGAAGTGTAAATAAGAAACCACATTATACAAATTTGACTATAATCTATCTTACTGACATGACTGTTTCTTAAGTTCATCAACAGCCTGCAACTGCTCCTTTGTCTTCTGCAACTCGTTTTGCAAAGCTTCTATGGTTTGTTTTGCCTCATTATCGACTGCTAGGGTGTTAACCATCCGAAGAACTTTTGTATTGGCAGAAGAAAAATCACCGTGTCCAAGCTGCAAAAGAAACATGATCCATCATTGAAAAGGAAGAGAAGATTGATACTAGAAGAGAGTGACTGTGTAACGAAATCACTTTGTGTAGGAAACAATTGCATATTCACCACCGGCCTAGGTAATTGACTAGTTAAAATCTTGTTTCTTTATGTTTCCCCATAACAGAATAACGACCCTGATGATTTCAGCAATTAGTACATGTCCATCATAATGGGAAAAATTACCAGGACAGGCACTATGAGCAAAACCATTAAGGATCAGCAGTCTAAGGATGCCATAGCGACAACCTTTTACTTTCTCGTAACTAAGGGAAAATTAATTCCATGATTATCTATAATGTGACACATCCATATTCGTAAGTGGTGAAAACTAATTGAAATTGAAAAGAACTGCCAATTAATTTTAGGTCAAGTATGAGCAGTCCTAGACTGCTTGATTGTATTAGAAATGTGATTCCTTCACCGAAGCATTTACATATGAAAAAATGTAGGCGCTTTCTGCTATTTATTAGTACTTTCGGTTGAATTGAAGGAATCAAATTTCAGGGTAGTTAGAGGCTTCACCGAAACAACAAGATTGCAACTTCTTACTAAAAACATTTTCACATGAGACTCCGGCTGAAGTTTCAATATGCAAGGATATGAATGAGATCCTATCCTCTCCATCAACAAAGTTTTCTGGACTTTTTGGTTAAGAAAATCCAATTCTTTATTATCCCATCTCATCAATATTTAAATCCTAATGGCATTAAAAAAGGTTTTGAATTATTTCACCGTATTGAACTTGACAAGCACAAGAATAAAAAATGATGGAATAGCTACTGAGGAGCATAAGACACAAGTATATTTGCTTCACAAACCTTAGACTCCAACAAAGATATCTCAGAACGGAGGCGATCACCGTCTCGCTCTAACATCTTCAATCGTCTTGCTTCATTTGTCAACCTTTCATTTAGCAACTTTATCTCGTTGTGTTGACGGCTATTGATTTCCTTTTGCTCTGATAAACTGTTCTCTAGTTCCCTGACATAGTTTTCCTTCTTGGCAAGAGATGACTCAAGTTCCTGAATATGAGAGATAAATAAGCAGAAATATGTGAAAACATTACAGGACAACGTACGTAAGAACGGTACTCAACCTGAACAATAGTTCCACCGGCTAATTCAGTTCCACCTTCAACATTCTTGCGCTCTTTTAATTCCTTAACAAGATTTTGTAAGCGGTCTCTTTCCTCTGTAATCAAACCGAACTACAACAGAAAGGAACCAGATCAAACAAAGCATAAGATACTTACACCAACATCACCCACAACTTCTAGACAGTAAAAAGGGTCATAGTAGAAGTAGCACACAAAGGAGCAAATGGTGATACACTGTCCTAGACTCCTAGCATCAGACAACCAAAAATCCATTTAAGTACTAACCATCAATTCCAGTCTTTTTATTTCTGCTTCAGATGACTCTGCTTTCTCTTTTGCTAATGCAGCCTCAGTTTCTGCAGTTTGTTTATCAAGCATTGCTGTATCAAGAGCCACTTGAATTTCTTTCATGCATGCCTGGGCCTCGCCAGCTCTCCTCATGCTATCAGCCACCTCTCTGCAAGCTCAATGAAAAGAGGTCAGGAGCCCCACCAGGGAAGAGACAGAGGAACAACTTGACAAATTCCAAAACGAGCTACCAGAAAAGATACAACTTAACAGTAATATCAGGTTCTTTACAAAGGGGGTCGGGGGGAGGGAATATGTATATATATACTAATAACAATAACAATTAAGATTTTTACTCAGTTAGATTTGAGAGCTCAAAACATTTTAATGGGAAATTTTTTACTTCATCTCATACAGGTACTAATTGAAGCAACTCTGCTTTTGTTGGCAATCATTTGAATAGTATCATCACAAGAGAACTTCGCAGCAATATAACAAATGAAATATGTAAATGTCAGCTATACAGGATCAAAGTAGCAGTTTCTTAATTATGGAACTCTAGATAATAAAACCCTAAACAATATATGACTGAGATATATACCTTTGTAAAGCTGCAAATTTGGAAGGTATGTCATCTGCAGATAAAACACCAGGAATTTCCTTAACAACCGATTTCCAGATAGACAACTCATCGTTCAACGTATTTACGTTTAACTGGAGGTCAGATAATTTAACTAGATCCAATTCTGCCCTCTCCCTGCGACGCTTTTCTTCATATAGTTTTTCTTTCAATAACTCGATGTCTTCATGATAAGCTTTTATCTTTCTTGCTTCACGCACTTCAGACTCCTGGTGATATATGGAGAGTTGAGATATGTCCATTATGCACATTTTCATATCATACAGTAAATACGTATATTAAAATGAAGATCTCAGTAATGAACCATATGAATACAAGAGAACACAGAGTTGGGTTGTTCCTTATAGCATATTAATTAACGTATATACGCCAACAATAAAATATGCCACCACCTAATAAAACATGACACTTCATCAAGGGGAAACCCAGATTACGGCTAAAATGCAGGCTAATAACAAACTATCTTCAGCAAACAGGGTCGTAGTGGATTTATAATAGCTTTAAAAAATAAAATACAAGGCTTAGGGGTGATCCAAGGATGTTGTTACTCACTCCTATCTAAATTTTTGTTCTCCTTCCAATTTTATAATTGTTCTATGATTTTTTTTAAAACGAAGTTGCTTTCTAGCTTCTACATAATCTAAGCCACATGTATTAGGCAATATCTAATCTAAAGGTGAATAATAAAATGCTTACATAGTTCCTCAGTTCTTCTTGCAAATGCTTCACCAGCAGATTAGCGTCCTTTGAAGAAGCTTCCGGAGATTTGACAGATACATTTTTATCCATCTCATATTTCTCCTTCATGAACTAGTGAACAAAGAATACAGCATTACAAAATAGATTGTCAAATAATAACCATGAATTTATATGAGGTACAAGTGTAGCAAAAGAAATTAAAAATATTTTGTATATTGATAAATGCAATGTTCTTAAAGCAGGAACTCATAGCCCAACTTTATGTACTTCTTCCACAGATGATAAAAGAGAAACATGCCCACCATTTGAAACCTACACATATGCGTACAAAGAAGTAATGTTTTATTGAAGCTTAAATGACAATATATCTTTCACTTTTTTAAAAAAAACTGTCCGATTAGTCCAATAAATTCATAAACTTAGGAAATGAGGGTATGCTGATCTTTTATGTCATTTCCCAAAGTTGCTATGTATAGCATTTATAAATAGTTCTAGAACATGGACAGTGCCGATGAGAAAAATCATGTCCTTGAGCACAATTGTCCAAAAGAACCGAATTGTTTATTACCATGAGCATATCGGAGCAGCTAGGTCATAGTAGAAGGTAACTGAACCGACCTAACCAGTGAATGACGCTCGGTCATTGGACATGGAACTATCATAAAGTACAATTTTGCCAATCAACTAGAGGAAATCAAAAGGCTTGCAAACTTTATATAAGTTGAACAAGGAAAAAGTTACCTCATCCATTCTTCTTTTATTTTCTTCCAACTGCTCTTTCAGTAATGCCGACTCTTTTTCTGCATTTTTAGCCCTAAATTCCATTTTCTCAAGCTGAAAAAAAAAGGATGATGGAAAATTAAGATAACTAAAATCACCATTAATAGTGCTTTACCAACAGATAAACTTTGAAGTACTGACATCAGCACTTATTCTAGAAAGTGACAGCTTTGATTCACTTCTCATTTGAACGAGCTCATTTTGAAGACGACTCTTTTCCCTAACAATGCTTTCTGATACAGTACTTAGCTTTTCCTCTAAAACGCTTGCTTTGTCTTCAGCTTTGGCTGCTGTTAACTCTGCCTTTTTGCGAAGATCCATCTCCTTCTGGAATTTCACCTGACAAAATATTTTGGTGCACATGACAGATAAATGAAAAAACGCACAACGGAGAAACAAGGATGAAATGTTTTTTTTTTACCAACTGTAGAAGAAGAATATAACTGAAACAAAAAAAGGAACCATACAGAAGTCACCAACTAACTGGAGATGGAGAATTCTTAACTGGAAGACATACAACACATAATTTGTCAAGAACAATTACGGAAGACAATAACCAAATTTAGATCATACAAGAGTTGGTATTAGAATCTTTAATTGTTAAGGTGAACTTAATAATGGTCGTGGTTATAAGTACTAAAATCATTGAACCAGTGCATGTAAACGGCAGTGACCATACGCATTGTTCCAGAGATGTAAAGCGGCAGAAGTTATGCATTTAACTCCAAAAAGTTAAATAAAGCTCCCAAGGGAAAAACAGTACATCACCAAAAAAAAATCCTCAATCTAATTTTAATTACATAAAACTGAAGTGTGAACAGAAGGTGATGCTAAGTCCATCTTTATGCTTTCGAGCTTAACAGAACCTCATATCGGTAAGGTTTGTACTCATCCACGCAGAAAGATTTTGGTAGGGACGGTTATAAGGTTAGGTACTTGAAATGTCAGGTATGAGTCTCCAGAACTTAACTAAACATACTGAAACCACATCCTGAACTGGGTGTTTCGAGCTTTAAGTACTAATATACGCACAAATGATGAAACAGAGCCATGACCTAATTTAAACTTTAATATAGATTATGTTCCTCCAATTTGAAACCGGCCTTTCTAACATTGGCCCACCAATGACCGGCCCTCCTGAAGATGAAAGATGGGTGTAAAGACAGAGTTTTCTTATAGTGATTGTCCACCGAGAACTCGAATCAAACCTATGGAGGTCATCCTTAGAGCAACAAGGACAGAAAGATGAGAAAACCAATAAAGAATGGAGGAAGCATCACCACAAAAAAATCTCACCGGAGGAAAAAGGTGAAAAAGAGATCAATCTAAAAGTGATTGAGGGAGAGAATTTGCCAACAAAAAAATTACTCGACAGAGCAGTGACTAGGGCACAAAAGGGAAATCTACGAGGATGTTTTCCTGTCTAAGATGTCAGAAACTTGAGTTATGAAGTTATGAGTATCTTCGTTCTTAAATGTTCTACTTCTAGACATGGTCAACTAGAACTTTGGGGTTCAAGATAGATTGGGGTTAAAAACAGATCAAATTGTGTTACAACCAATCAGTTTGACTCAAAAACTCTTCAAAAACCATTTTGGACAAGCGAATCCAAACCTGTTCGTCTCAGATGAAGATCCAAAAGTTTCATGTTTGTCAAAGCTATCCATTTAAAGAATGCATGTAATACTAAGCACAGTGCATCAAAACATGACAAAAACCCATAAGTTTTATTAGTGTTAAATGAAACTTAAACCAAGACAAATCACCACACCTCAAGCTCGCTAAAGGATTGTATTTGTTTTCTAAGATGTTCTTGAGAAAAATCAATCTCCTTCCTAAGCTGCTCTTGCAAATTTTGTTCACGTCCTTTAGCAGCAGACAGTTCTTGCTCAGCATTGAAGCATTTATCCCGGAATTTCTTTCTTTCAGATTCTGTCAAAAGTAAAAGTCATGTTATGATAAAACTTATCGTCAAATTATGAAGTCACATTTTTTTTATAAGTATAGAAAATATGGGCACAAAAGTGGGTCCACTCGATTACCAGTCAAAAGACTATATCTATGCAAGGCATACGTAATTTTCAGTCAAAGAATTAAACAATCACTATTCTTAATATTGATGAAAACACTACAGATGTATGCATGTGAAAAAGCAAACAATTTGCATGTCAGGGCAAAGTAAGAAGGGTAATTTTGTCAGCTTCTGTAAACCTATATGACAAGGAAAATATAATAAATTGCTTTAGTTAATTGACAGTTTTTCCAACAGGTCAACTAAGATAAGCTCAAATTTACAGACACGGTATTTCTTCCTGATTTAAGGAATTCAAAGAGATATAGCGCGGTGATTAATGACAACTGTAACTATAATAAGCCATCTCTGAGAAGAAACTCTATCTTCCTCCTTAAAGAACCTATGTGAAAAATGACAATTATATAAGAAATTCTATTTGTTTCATGTTCAACTTTGTTCTAACAAAAGTCATAAATTTCCTTTATCGATTTTCTACCACAATCTTACCAGATTTTGAGAAGTCTTCATTCAGTGCTTTGAATTTAGACTGATAATCATGGGCTTGCTTTTCTGCACTGCTTAGGGCGTCAAAGAACTCTGATTTCACCTACAACAGCAAGTTTCATTAGCCATGAATAATGTCAACAGCAAATTCAATAATACAAGCATCAAGATCCAAGAGAACCTAGAAGAGCAAAAGTAGGAAAGTACATGTGTTTGAAACACATCAAATGAATGGAACAAATCCAACCCTCAAGTCAACCAACCAACCTCGAAAAATTGTCGAGCATTCATTTTCCTGTGGAAATTAACGACTGGTGTCCAAATTTATAAATTGACTTTCTATATGGGGACAGGTCACTGTATAATATCCGATGGAGTTTTGTAGGACAAAGAAGAAAGGTGCCACAACTTATGTGTTTTTCTTCACGCCATCATATCTTTTATTGAATAAGTTCTGTGCATAAAAGTCATTTAGTACCAACTCACTTGATACGAGTCATTTACTCAATGGATAGAGTTGATGGTATATTTAAATTGAAATGGAATACCCATTCATACTACCTAGGGCAAAATTGTGTAAGTGACGCTCATACAACGTGGCATCTACTTTAGATCCCTAGATCAGGAGGATAAATCAATACGATGTACTTATTAGTTGATCAAATTTTAACTCAAACATTTGGGACAAATATTGTGATATTTTACCAACCCGAAAATGATTATTCTCTTAAATTGATAAAACCATAGTTCATAATCATGCCATTCTTCAAGTGGTTAATGAAAAACCGTAATGATCCCCATTGGAGTAAATACTCTATCTAAGCCTCAGTAGAAATTATGCACAATGCAACTCTACAAATCAAAGAAGAAGAGCAATACCAGCATAAAATATAGGGTCAGGGTTCAAGCAAAACTGCTATTGACAATGCTTCATAAGATTGAATATAACAAGGCGAAAATACGACCAATAAAAGCTACTACATTAGGTCAAACTCTAACCCAGACCGGCATATGTTAATTATCTCTAGCATCAAGCCAAACCAAACAATTTAAATTGAATCTTCCAAACCTGCCTCAAGTATTTACTCAGCTTCACTGATTGAAGTTCGTGTTTCGAAATCCCTATACCAATCGCAATCGAATATATACAATTATTTAATCAAATCACTCTTCGAATTAAAAAGGAACAGTTTTTTACCGTCAGAAGAAACCCCAAAAACTCCGGCAGACAATAAAATAATCGAAAAAAATAAAAATAGCATACCATCTGACGGCATTGATAAGTGCAAAGCATTTGGTCGGAGGTCGTCGGGGTTGAATGGCCATGAGAATATTCCGGCGCTTGCAAATCCTCGTAAATCAGTAGCTGCTGCCTATTGGAATTTGGGGTCTGTGTATTATTATTATTATTATTATCATCTTCCGGCGGCTCCGATTCCGCCCTTCTTTTCCTCGGCGCCGGCGTTCGGATAATCATTTGTTAACTTTTTTTCACAATCAGTAAATTTCTCGGTGGAATTGATTGAAAATGGAAAAAGCTAGGGTTTCAAATTTGTATGGAAGTTTTTGAAAAGGAACGCGCCAATGTTGATGCTTATAGTTTGGGTGTTCATGGTGATGGAAAATGTTTTTTAAAATATTTTATAATTTATTATTTTTCTTAGTGTTTAATTACTTTTATAATAAAAAAAATTGCTTTAAATTATAATTTTCAAAATATTTTGTGCAATTAAGTTTTTGGTTTAAAAGTACTTTTATTGATTAATGAAAAGTTGCGCCGGGATATTTGTCATTATTTTGGGTTCGGTTGGAGTTCGGAGGGATCGATCGACATTATCGTTTTCGGACAAATTTATTATATTTGAAGGTGAAAAACTAATTCTAATTCCGGTACAAAATTTTGTAAAAACCAGAATTTTGAAAATTGGAATGAAAACACTTGTTATAGATTTGAAAATTTTCTTATCTAAATTAGCATAATTCGAAATTAGTGACCTATGGGCTATGATATAAAATATACATAATGATATTGATATCTGGAATTTTTTAATTTTATTTTTGAAATATTTTCGAAAATTAATATCATATAAGAAATTCAAATTATTATGTTGCCGAAAATACCCTCTCATTTTCACTTGAATTAAGATGGTGTTTGCAAACTTTTTCCAAAGTGGTTATGAGTTTTTTTCTTTCTTTCAACATTAAAAAACTTATAATCACTTTGGAAAAACGTTTATAAACAACACATAATTCTCACGGCTTCTATCAATCCTGCTCCTGGTTTGATCAACTCCTCTCTGTGATCGATCGATTTATTTGAAATTAGTTGATCGATTGATATGAAATTAGTCGTTCAACTAATATCAAATCAGTCGACTATAGTTGAATAACATTGTTTAGTCGATTAAGTTTTTTTCTTATTCAACTAAGATTTCCAATTAGTGTAGTCAACTATTTTTTGCGCACATTTTTAGAAAAAAATGTACCCAAAAAACCCTTATATCATTACCATTGTCGAAATATTGTTAGAACGAAACTATTACCATTACCCTACCAAGGTTTTTGATGTACCGATTTTGGTATGCCAAAAATTCAGTATACTACAGTATAGTAATGGTTATTACAGTCGATGTTGGATTACTATATAATTAGGTCAATATATAATATTATTTTTCCAAACAATTAAAGACTTAAGTATATTATAAGATGGTAGAGACATGAATTATTTATCTAGTATTTAGAGCATAATGTTTTTAATATTGGTTATTAACTTACTCAACATGAATTATTTTTAAAATATAAAACAACAATATAAAATCTCTTATTATGGATTACATTACATCACAATTGTCAAAAAATAAATTAGAGGATATATCTATCTCAAATGAAAATCTAAGTTCATGGATTTTTATTGAAATAAAAAATAGTCACCCTCATTACCCCTTATCAGAGCTCGTGCCAACCTACCCGAATTATATTATAATAGAATATCGATAAATTAATTTCCAACAAATTAATAACTTTCTCTAAGTAGTATTTTTTCCCTGTTCCGATTCGAGGACAATGTGGTAATTATTTATAATCCACTAAAATTTATAAGATTATACATATTTTAAAACTCTTATAGCCCCCATTTAATATATAAATTATTAGCCCCCGTAAGCAACACTTTGAATTATAAATTACATTTTAAGTTATAACAAACCTATAAAAACTTAACAAAATACGATTCAATTTTCTTTTGTTTCTTGTTGAAGTTGATGATGTCATCTTCAATTTTATCACTCACTTTTCTTAATATGGTAGAAATTTTTGTTTCTTTTGTCCTAGGTCAACAAAAAATCACTATAGCATTGCTGTTTCAAGAGCTTCCGTCCAAAAAACGAGCTTTAGAATATGACTATCATCTTCAATTTCATCATCTTTATGTGTTCCCATGACGCTCTCAATTATTTGTTCGTCGGTCAATATCTATGAACTTATGTTATTTTCTTCAGGGTAGTTCAAGTGACATTCAACACCCCTTTTGTTAATTTAGCTCAATGATTAAATTTTACAGTTTTCATGTGATTTCACCATCTGATAGTTGGTCAGTAATTCTTTTAAATATAGTTATTGAAAATAACAACAGTAATAATAATTTCATAAATTATATTGTAAATTAATAATTATTAATTTATCAATTATTTAATGTTTTGCGAAACTAATAGATGTTGGTCCCAACTGCATTATTCTTTAAAGGCTTCACTGTATATTCTACCTTAGTAAAATAAAATATATTTACTTGAAACCAATTATCAAAACATAAATAAAAATTGGGTTGATCCGTAATTATATAAAAAAAATGTTTCATCTCGACTAATTGGGAAATTATTTATTGAACCCTCACAGTCCAACAATACAATTGAGTTTCCAAAATCACTTAATTTTATTTTGATTGTTTTTATTTATTTATAACTAAGTAAGGGCTTACAACTGAAATATGAATGCAAGACGAATTACAAAGACTATATTTACACTAGATTAAGAGTTAAAAGGGCAAACAAGACTAGCTTTTGCATATAAAACAATGGGCAAATTACTGTCACCTCCCTAAGGTAAGATCAGAAAAAAAAAAAAAAAAAAAAAAAAAAACTCTCATGCTAGGATAATTACAACCGTCTCTTCAAGTATATATTATCTACGGAAAAATCCATCTTTCAGTAGATAAATCATAAATTTGAAATTGCATGGGTGTATATTTAAGACAATCGTAATTAAGAGGTGACTGTAATTATTCAAACATGAAGGATTTTTTTATAATTTAATTTTACGTGAGGGGTGGTCGTAATGTGGCCTAAAATAATATCTAACAATTTGTTGGTATGGACCATTTTGAGATTTAATGTATATAAGTAACATAAATAAATAATTAAATATTATACAATTTGTAAATTATTGGTGTTAGGTTAGGCACACACATAACACTATCTGTACACACTACACGTGAAATGGCCTAACAATTAGCAACAATAAAGAAAAAGGGCACCAAAAAAATAATTCAATTCCCGAAGCGTTGAAATATTAGTCTTGGCTTTCCGCGCGTGGACACTGGATGGGAAACCTGTACCCATTTCAGGGCACGCTTTTCACCCTTGTCCACTTACATTTTCACTACAAAATATATTAACTATAATATTATTATTTTTTTCTTTTTTATTGATGTAGAACATGCAATTTTATTTTTTAGGGTAAATTATACATACATCCCCGAACTATGTTAAAATAACTTTAAAATCCATATAGTATCGTTAATTACAATCACCCCCAAAAACATTGTTAGAAACCCTAACGATATAATGCATTGGGTAAGTTATTACGTTAGTGTTCTAACGGACTACTAGTTTCAGACAGTGGTGAAGACAGTATAGAATTAGGCCAGGGGCAGGGGCAGGGGCGGACCCAAGGGCTTTTAGTTGGGGGGGGGGGGGTGGGGGGGCAAAATAAGGGGTGAATAAAGAGAAGAAAAAAAATATTTTTATAAGCTAAAAGTGTACAAATTTTAAGTATTGGGGGGCCAAAGTCTATAAATTAATAGATAAATACCAAAATGCATAAAAATAATGGGTAAATAGCACTTAACCCCCTTGTGGATGGACATTTTGCACATGACCCCCTTATGTTATGAAATTAGGCACATAACCCCGTTGTGGTTTGAAAATTTTGCACATGACCCCCTTATGGTATGAAAGTAGTCACATAACTCCCTTGTGGTTTTGACATTTTGCACATGACCCCCTTATGGTATGAAACTAGGCACATAACCCCATTAATAGAAAACTGGAAAAGACTAAATTACTCCTAAAGAATAAAGACTTTGTTTCTTAAAAAATTAAAATTCGATAACAGCTATAACATAATATATTATATAGAAAATAGTAAATAATAATTATAATTAATAATAATATTAAAACTTTGAAATATGTAGAATTATTTTACCGAATTATAATTGAACAAAGAAATTGATAGTACATAATTTTATATTGAGTTTAATCCTTTTATATTTAATTTGTATAGCATATGAGATTTTCAAATTGGTTTCTAAAATTGAATAAATTGTCAATCGTACAATAACTAGTATTATATACCTTTTGTTTTGTAAAATTAAAAAAACACAATAATATATATTATATTTTTCATTTTAAGTAGATTAAGCTTTTCATTTTATAAATTAGTTATTTTTAAATTAAAACAAGAAATTTTGACTTGATAGAGTAACCAACGAATAGTTGGTATGGTTGCAATTTGGCTAAACTTTAGGGGTAATTTAGTCTTTTTCAGTTTTCTATTCAATGGGGTTATGTGCCTAATTTCATACCATAAGGGGGTCATGTGCAAAATGTTTAAACCACAAGGGAATTATGTGTCTAATTTCGTATCATAAAGGGGTCATGTGCAAAATGTCCAAACCACAAGGAGGTTAAGTGCTATTTACCCTAAAAAAAGTAATAAAAATAGGAGATAAATTTTTTTCTGCATGGGAGGGAGCCCCCAGGCCCCACGTTGTTCCGCCCCTGCTAGGGGGTGACATAGTTTTAAATCATTATTATTTTATATAAGATTTATACGTTTTCGTCCATGGTAGCATCAACCTCTCCGCGATAAACAAATATAGTTAATACCTGTCCCCAGGACATGAAATATTGGCTCATGTAATTGTTTCAGGGGTGTGGCTGTAATTACCAATACTACAGGGGCCCTAAAGTTATTTTAGCAAACTTTAGAGGTGTAAGTGTAATTTACCTTATTTTTTTATAATGATTATATATTATTTTAAATATATTTCGGATATGAATTAAAATATTCTCAAAACTTTTTATTTATGTTTGTTGTTTTTATATTAAATGATCACACGATTACCATGTATTTTCTATGTCAAATGGTAAAAATAGAAGTGTACTATTTCTACCCATATTATGTTTTGGGATATTTGAGTTAGGCCCATAAAAACTAAGTTTACAGTATATTAGTCCATCAATTCCTTTCATTAAAAAAAAAAAACAAAAAAATACAAATTCAATCTTCATTAAATATCCCTTAAGTTTCATCCGGCACAAGTTCATTGCAAGTTTTAAATCAAATCAAATCAAATAAATTAAGCTAAATAATTGAAGATCCGACGACTTGCTATTGTGTTGTTGTCGTGTCTCTATGAACCCTAAAAGTGTAAATTATACATATTTAAAGTTCAATATATCCATCGCGTTATTTCTAATTACATAAGCTAGTGAGGTGCTTCATCTAATGGTCCTTCACACCAAGCTATTCAATTCACCACTTTATATAAATGGTAAATTAGGGCCACACTATGGGTAAAAGTTAAATTACATTTTTTTTCTTCCTTTTGAGTAATTACATTCATCCCCTCGATTATGTATTTGTACAAACTAGTTATTTTAGACGGTGAAACTAGATATGACCATAATTTGAACCGCCACGGTTTCAAAAACATATTTGAACCATAATCAACCCTAGAAATTAGCGGTTCCAGATTGACTCATGAATCGCCGATCTACGCGGGCGCAAAAATGTATAATTGGTGAGGGAATTTAGAAATCAACATAAGCACAAAACTAAGATTAATATAACTTATTTAAGAAGGGAAAATTACGGTCACCCTCCCGAGGTATGGCTAAATTATAAAAAAAAAACTTTATGTTTGGGTAATTATAGCCACCCCTCCTTTTAAATATTTTTACATAAAATTTATGCAATTCGGTTATTTACCGAACTAAATCGTATATTCAGTTCGGTAAACGGTATGAAATGTTAGCGTACCAAAATTTCGATTCGATTTACAGATTCAACATCTGTAAATTTACCTCTGGAGGGTTTTTTTCGTAAGATAATAAATAGTCGAGGGAGTGACTGTAATTACTCAAACAGAAGGGAAGTTTCGTAATTTGACCATAACTCAGGGGTTGGCCGTAATTTGCCCATTTAAGAAAAAAGTTTTTTTTTTTCTTTTCTCATGGAATATTTATATTACAGTTATTTACTGAATAATAATGAGTAAATGTAGTATTGCAATAAAGCCCCAACATTAATAGGTTATTATAAATATACCCTATAAATAAATGGTGTAGCCACTTTGGACTTTTCTAAGCAGCATTCATTGTTCTTACACTGTAGTCCAACATTTCCCGAAAATATCGAAAAAATGGCACTTTTTAAGTATACTTAGAGCATCTCCCACCCTTAACACCATTTTTTCACCAAATCCTATTTTTGGTGGTGAAAAAATAGTGTTATCTCCCACCCATAGCACACCATTTTATAATTTCTCTATTTTTAGTGACAAAATAGTGTATTTGGTCTCCCACCAATTCCATCAAATTTTACACCAAATAATAAAATATTAATATTTCACCATTTTACCATTTATAGAGAATATGATTTGGTTTGGTCTCCCATGGCATTTCACCAAATATATTACAAAATTATAATTTTAATGTTAATTGTAAACTTAGTCTATTTTATTACCAAAATATTGATTATGAATTTGATCTTAAATAATGATTTTATTAAGTATATAATTTAAAATTATGATAAATATCAAAAATTTATTAAAACATGAATGAAAATCGACTTAGATTATTATACATATAATAAAACCACAAATAAACAATAAGTTTATTAATTATTTCCTAAAAACCTTACAACATAAATTAATCATAAAAATATTACAACATAAGTTAATTATAAAAACACTACAGCATTTCTTTTGGCCAAAAAAATTATTTCATTGATAATCTATTTGATCACGTTTATTATCGTTATCAGATGAGTCTCATTCACCATTATCATCTTCAACATTATCTATTTGATCACGTTTATCCCACAAATGTGCTACCAATCTTCTCCTTAATTCATTATGCTCTCCTCGATTTATCAGATTTCGACGTCGACTAAAAAATTAACATATTTTGTATTATCTAAATCTCTTGAAAGCTTAGAAGGCGGGAGAGTGGATAATAATAATAATAATAATAATAATAATAATAATAATAATAATAATAATAATAATAATAATAATAATAATAATAATAATAATAATAATATCTTAAATTTTGAAAACTAATTCACTAATTAACACTAATATATTTACTATAAATACATTTATAAGTTGATAATCACATGAAATTAGTTAATATAACAATTGTATATGCTAATTATAAAATGGTGTTAATTACACCAAATCCTATTTTCACTCCTATATTTGATAGAAAAAATAGGATTTGGTGGAAAAACTGGTAAAATGGTGGACGGGTGGGAGACGAAAATTTCTTCACCAAAAAATTTGCTGAAAATATAGGATTTAGGGATATGGTGATATAGAGTTTGACCAGGGTGGGAGACTAAACTAAATCACTATAATTTTAGGTGTAATGGTGATTTAGAAATTTAGGTTGGGAGACTAAAAACACCTAAATTAGGTGATAATTATAGGATTTGGTGATGGGTGGGAGATGCTCTTATACGGACACACACAATTCATCTATTTTTAATTCATAAAAATAAAATAAAATAAATAATAAAAATAATAAAAATAAAAATTAATAAAAAGAAACTGTCGGCTTCAACCAGGCAAAGACTTCATTCATCCCCATCTTTTTTTTTTCTCTTTCTCTCTCCTCTCTGGTTTTTTGCCCTTTTTCATTTGGTTGTTTAATTTCTTCCGTAAAAAAAAAAAAAATATAAAAAAAATTAAAATAAAATTACTGTTGATTTAGCTGAATTACCCAAGGAGGACTCGTAATCGGAGCTGAGTTGATTGTTGAACCGCGAGCTGTGCGGGGGGGAGAAGCTCGTGGATATGATTGGATGATAAATATGGAAACGGCGGATTTTTCTAGGGTTTCGGCTGTGCGTATCGAAATTCACGGCGGAAAGCGCAGCTGCTCGTTTTGGTATGTGTTTGGATTTAGTATCTACTGTTTGGATTTTTCTGTGTTCATTTTAGGGTTTTTAATTTTGTTCTTACAGTTGTCTCTCCCGACATATGCATTTCTTACAATGAAATTAAAATGGAAGCTCGTGATTGGATGATGGTGCTGTGTGTGTGAATAGTATCGAATTTCTCTACCTTGGTAGTTTTCGAAACAGCTTGTTACACTGTACGACACCGTTTTGGATCTCCTTGTAATTTTGGGTGTTTGATCGATTATCCATTTTGCCGGTTTAAGTTAATTAACCCGACAATTCGATTGGTTTAAGCGGCAAGTCTGATGGGTGGTTGTGCTGTTTTGGTCAATACAAAGTATATTTATTTATTTATGTATGCAGAATTATTATTCGTCTTGGTTGGAAAATTGTTGCTGTTATTCGATAAAATATTGAAAAAAGAGTCGGGCTATGTGGTTTCGGACCTGTATCCATGTTATGTTTCTGTATACACACAATTTTGTATCTCTACATTGATGTATGTCGGTTAAGAATTTTCTTTTAAGCTAACTCGATTTGAATTATTAGTTACGGTGTAGTGGTGTCTATCATGTGATTAGTTGATGAAGTAATCAACTCAATTTGGAAGCATTATGAAAAAAATAGTTGGTTCATTTTACTTTGCAGATAAAGTTATCCAGAAATTAAGGGTATAAAGAATAAAGATAAGCCCTGCAAAAGCCGTTGGTTAAGTTCACACCTTCTGCGTGATTTGTGTGTGAAAAAAGTGTGTGGCTACAGACAAACTTTTTTGCTGCACTTCTGGCCGAAAAGTGTGCTGGACGAGACGTAACTAAGGGCTTTGTTTATTTGGGTATGAATTGTTGCCGAATTCGTTATCCGCATATATATATATTTCTGGCGTAGAGATAATATCAGTATTTATTTGACTGACATATTTTATTTATGGAGCATAAACAGCTTGACATCAGTGAACAAGAGAAATCACCCAAAAGCCACATATCGGTGTTACGTTGGATTTTGAGTTGGTTTAATCATGGCACATCTTGCTGCCAATCATTTTGGCGGAGGGCCACCCCAAGGTGCGGTTGATTGATGTTGAATTTTTTTTTCTCGTTATAAAATCGATAGGTGGTAATGATTTCTTTCAATCTTGATTCCATAGCAAGTACGTACATGCATGAAATCTACGTTTTTGTCAAGAAGAGCTTTCGTTGTTCTTTTATTGTCCGTAAGTAATTTAGTGGTGTTGCTTCAGTTCTATTATTTCTATGTGATAGGGGCCTTGAATGAAGCTTTATATAAAGAACTTTGGCATGCCTGTGCTGGCCCACTCGTCACTGTTCCACGCGAAAACGAACGAGTTTATTACTATCCACAAGGTCATATGGAACAGGTTCGGCTGGTTCTGTTCATCCTTATTCAATTTATATCTTTGACTTGCAATAATTCAGTTTTGTAATAATTTTTCACTCATTATGATATTTCTTGCTTTAGCTCGAAGCATCTACACATCAGGGACTAGACCAGCAACTCCCTTCGTTCAGCTTGCCCAGTAAGATCCTTTGCAAAGTGGTGCATGTTCAGCTTCGGGTAAGATTCCTTTTGTCTTTTTACGTGGCATTTCACATGCCAGTAATTTCAACGTTTTGCTTTCCATTTTCGTTAATTTGTCGATCTTAAATTGCAGGCTGAATCAGACACGGACGAGGTGTATGCACAAGTTACATTGATTCCCGAACAAGATGTAAGTTTCCATTGCCCCGATCCATTTCTTGTTAACGTTCTTTTAAACTCGTAACGTTAACTCTTTTCTTGAGTTTTCATTATTGATACTAAGGCCTTTTTCTATTCTATTATATTCGGTGAATCAGCAAAGCGAGATCACAAGTCCAGATCCTCCTCTACCAGAGCCTCAAAGGTGCACTGTGCATTCATTTTGCAAGACTCTCACTGCTTCTGATACAAGCACCCATGGTGGATTCTCGGTTTTACGAAGGCATGCTGATGATTGTTTACCTCCACTGGTATGAATTGGGTTTACGTATGTTTTATTTATTTATTTATTTTTGTTTATTTATTTATTAATAAAGTACGCCATGTTACTTTGTTCTCATAATAAAGGTGGTTAATTTTTGTTCAATTTTGCAGGATATGACTCAGCAACCACCATGGCAGGAATTGGTAGCTTCTGATCTCCATGGCAATGAGTGGCATTTCCGTCACATTTTTCGAGGTCAAAATTTATAGGTTACTAGTTATTTTCATTTTTTTCTTTTTTCCAATGCAGATTTAGTTTTAGCTCTGGCTTAGATTAACCTATGTGCCGAACTAGTAACTGAAACCTCTATAGGGCCAACTGATGGTTCAATAATCGGCCTTGGACCATTATAGTGAAATCATGAACGATAAAGACAATCCACACAGTACTTCAAACCAAAAAACGAAAAAAGAAAGATACTATCAGAAAGCACCTTCTCGTTACCTAGTTCCCGGTCATTATTGTGCTTTTATTGTCTTAAATAAATGCCTCCGGTATAAAAAAATCGGCATCACATATTCACATTGTACTGATATTCTATTCAGGTCAACCGAGGCGCCACTTGCTGACCACTGGATGGAGTGTATTCGTCAGTGCAAAAAAGTTAGTTGCAGGAGATGCTTTTATCTTCCTAAGGTACGTTTACATGTGTATACTACGTGTATACTTTTTGGAGTTTATTGCAATTAGTACCCATGTGTTACATCAAATTGCTAAAAAACTACCCTATATTATTTTATTGGCAAAACCTCCCGTATGATTTTTTTTAGCAATTAGCACCCCTGTTTAGGGGGTTATGTGCTAAAAAAGATTGAATCTTAGGGGGGGTTTTGCTAATAAAATAATGATGGTGTAGTTTTTTAGCAATTCGATATAACACGGGGTACTAATTGCAATAAACCCATATTTTTTGTGTGTCATGCAAAAATCACATAATCATTTTTTAATTTTGGCAGAGGAGAAAATGGGGAGCTTCGAGTTGGTGTGCGAAGGCTAATGAGACAACTAAATAATATGCCGTCTTCTGTTATATCAAGTCACAGTATGCACTTAGGTGTTCTTGCTACTGCATCGCATGCAATCTCCACTAGGACTTTATTTTCAGTTTTTTATAAACCAAGGTTTGTGCTCATTCTCCCAAGTTATTTTATTACCATTTTTAACATTTAAAAGCAATGATAATTGGAAGAATTCCTTTATTAAACTGTAATCTTTTGTGCCAGGACTAGTCGATCGGAATTCATAGTTAGTCTAAACAAGTACCTGGAAGCTCAAAATCACAAGCTCTCAGTTGGGATGAGGTTTAAGATGAGATTTGAAGGTGAAGAGGTTCCCGAAAGGAGGTACATTCACGGCAATTTCTTTTTCTTTTTCTGTATGTATATAATATTTACATATAGATACTTTCTTGGAATTATTTTAGTAATTTCTATTGCGTAATATAGGTTCAGTGGGACTATTGTTGGTGTTGGCAATAATTCTTCATCTTGTTGGACTGATTCCGAATGGAGATCTTTGAAGGTAACTTGTTCCGAACTCCATGCTTCATTGATCTTTAGTTTCTTTTTGTGCTAATGAGTCTTGATTTCCCGAAAAGCAACAAATACGGACTTATTACAAAGAAAATTCTGAATAAAATGTGTGCATCTAGGTCCAATGGGATGAACCTTCTTCGATACTGCGCCCAGATAGAGTTTCACCATGGGAAATCGAACCGCTAGTTGCAGCAACTCCTCCAAACTCACAGACTCAACAAAGGAATAAGCGGGCCCGCCCGCCTGTGCTGCCTTCGCCGATGCAAGATTTATCGCCACTTGGTAATTAATTACTCCTTTCCTCTAACATTATCAGTTATTACATCCATTTGGCGTTTTTTTCTCTTACAAAGAATTAAAAACTGGTCTCAATAGGTATGTGGAAATCACCTTCTGAATCTCCTTCATTTCGCGGCCTATATCAATCGCCTAAGCTCAGTTCTAACACCAGAGCCAGTCCCATGAGTTACACCGACAATTTGATGCCTGTTTCGAGCAATTCAGCTTACCAGCCTAATCAAATAGAAACTGCTGCAGAGTCATTTACCCCCGTCAGTGAAAAAAGACAGGTCAACGGGTGCAGGCTATTTGGAATCGAGCTGGTTGACCATTCAACAGGCGATGACACGTCAGCAGCATGCCAGCCTGGCGCAGCTATCGAGGATTCTCGAATTCCTCTAGATTCTGATTACGAACAGCAGTCCGAGCCATCAAATCGTAACCCGTCTGATGTTCCCTCAGCCAGCTATGATCCTGATAAGTTTTGCCTTAGATCCCCACACGAACCGCACAACAGGCAAATCCGGAGCTGCACGAAGGTAATTTTTTTTCCGCTTGGTATTAGCTTTCTTTGAATGCCACTAATAATTCGTGTCAACTCCAAACGGGATGTTGACCATTTTCGAGTTTGGATTTAGCAAAACTTGAAACACGGAATTTATCGTTCTTTGAGTTAGCTTTCTAATCCAACTTGAATCACTAAGATCTGCCCGCAACTTTCATCTATTGAGTTATCTAAAATTTAAAAAAATGCAACTATTCATGCATGACTTTGTCATCTGACATCCAATTTAGCTGATTCACGTTGGATTTCTGATTAGAAAGCTAACTCAGAGGACTACAATTTTCCGTGTTTTCGATTTTGCCAAAATCAAACTAGAAAAGGGTTAAAATAACGTTCGAAGTCGAAACCGGTTTTAGTAAAATGGAACAAAATTGAACATTTCAGTATTGGGAACTGTGAATAATTTATATGCTCGTGCCGTTTGTTAGGTTCACATGCAAGGGATTGCAGTCGGGAGAGCAGTAGATTTGACAAGGTTCGATTGCTACGAGGATTTACTCAAGAAATTCGAAGAGATGTTCGAAATTGTAGGGGAACTCTCTGGGCCCACAAAGAAATGGCAGGTTGTCTACACTGATGATGAAGATGACATGATGATGGTCGGAGACGATCCATGGCAGTTAAGTATTATTTTTTTTAATTAATTAATTAATTTATTTATTTTAAATGTCGATTATAGAAAGTAAATGGATCTAAATTTGCGTTTTTTTGGTAAAAATGTTTGTAGTGAATTTTGCACCATGGTGAAGAAGATATACATCTACACAGCCGAGGAAGCGAAGAAGCTTTCACCCAAGATAAAGCTTCCTATTTCAGAGGTTCAATCGGGCAAGCTCAATTCAGACGCTGCTGTTATAACCGAAGAACAATCTTCAACTGTGGGGTCCGGTTACTGACGCATTTTTCTCCTTATCTTTAATCTGTTGCAATAAGGTCGAAATCGGAAAGTGGAAAAGGCTGAAAAAATCAACTTGCAATTTTGTTTTAAAGCAAGCCGAAAGGATATAATGCTTTGGTGAGACAAAAGGGCGGTTTTTTTTGTTTGCGTAATAATACAATATCGAGGAGAGTGGTGCCATAAAAAAAGATGAGGATTCGGTTTATAGTGTATCTTATGCTGTTGGTTTTTTTTGTCGGGGGAATCTTATGATGCTTTGCTTGTTTGGATCCCAGTTAAGTTTCGAAAGAGAGATCTTTTTCTCACCCTTTTCTTGCCTTTTTGTTTATGTTTTGTTTGGCTACAAGTTTGTTTATGTATATAATGAAAAATCTAATTGTCTTGTTGTTCATTTGTCTTATTTCATGTTGTTTTTTTCTTACTGTAGGGGGTGAATTCTGAATTTGTGTTAAAATCCATTTTTACATCACTGAAATGAAATTCATTTATGATTACGAAGAAGAAGAATGTGCTATGTAAAAAATTAGAAATAATTATTTTGTCAAAAATAAATAATAACTAAAAAATATTTTTTTTTTCTTCAAATTAAATATTAAAAGTATTAGATTTTTTTACGGATGATTTGCTGGAAACCTCTTATTTAAAAAAAGAAAATTAATATAAATTAAAGAATTTTAAAAGTATGTAAACATAAATACCGTAATTAATGGAAGTAGTTATTTACGTGAAGTGAGAGAACAAGTACCACAAATCACCCTACTTTGATTGAACAAGAGTTTTGAGACATGTTAGTAAAATTCTGCAGTACTGAAAGAAGATTTTCGAAACCAATTGGAAAACAATATTCAGTTATTCAATAATTTGTTCTACAAGTGAACGCAAAATCAATTGGATTTGTTAATTGTTGAAGATTTCGTTTTACTATCAATATAGATAGGAGTTATGCGAACATGTATATTACTTATTGTTTGTTGTTTGATGTTTTTCGTTTGTCAATACTTTGTTGTCGATTCACGAACGTGATTGATGTTGAAAAGCTTGATCGTTTGATTCATCTTTTGCATCGCTATCTTGATTGTTTTGCGAAAATCTCTTGTTTAGATTTCTAGATTGCAATTCTAATTTTGATTTCTGATTCGATTTTGCAGGCATTTAATAGGATTTGGTGATTTTTTTACGGTTGATGATGACATGAATAATAGAGAAGATTAGAAGATGACCATAGAGATAGTGATTGAGCGCGTTTCATATTTTTTTTTGATTCGTTAATATCATTAAGAGAATATTCAGTTTAGTTTTTGCCCTATACCAAATTGCCCCTCTCTTTTTTAATATTATCTTGTATATAAAAGAAAGAAACGCTAGGGCAACCCTAAGAAACCCTAATGTCATATTTGTAATTGTTTTTCAATTTTTATCAAACTTTTATCTCCTTAATATTATTTTAAATATTATTTTTGAATTTTATCATATTTGTATCCCCTAAATATTATTTTAAATATTATTTTTTATTTTTATCAGATTTTTGTCTCCTAATATTATTTTTTATTTTTATCAAATTTTTATCTCCTAAATATTATTATAAATAATATTTTTTTAATTTTATCAAATTTATATCTCCTAAGTCCTAACTATAATTTTAAATATAATTTTCAACTTTTAGCAGATTTTTATCTCCTAAATATTATTTTCGAATTTTATCAAATTTATATCTCCTAAATAATATTTTAAATATTTTTTTCGAGTTTTATCATGTTTTTATTAGTTTTTTATCTCCTAAATATTATTTTCGTTTTTTATCAGATTATTGTCTCCTAAATATTATTTTCGATTTTTATCAAATTTTTATCTCCTAAATATTATTTTAAATAATAATTTTGATTTTAATCATATTTTATCTCCTCAATATTATTCTAATTATTATTTTCATATTTTATCAACTTTTATCTCATTAACATTATTTGAAATATTATTTTCGATTTTTTATCAAATTTTTATATCCTAACTATTATTTTAAATTTTATTTTCGATTTTTATCTCCTAAATATTATTTTTGGATTTTTTTATCAAATTTTTTCCTCCTAAATATTATTTTATATATTATTATCGATTTTCATCAAATTCTCCTAGATATCTTATATATAAAAGAAAGAAACGCTAGGGCAACCCTAAGAAACCCTAAAGTCATATTTGTAATTGTTTTTCAATTTTTATCAAACTTTTATCTCCCTTAATATTATTTTAAATATTATTTTTGAATTTTATCATATTTGTATCCCCTAAATATTATTTTAAATATTATTTTTTATTTTTATCAGATTTTTGTCTCCTAAATATTATTTTTTATTTTTATCAAATTTTTATCTCCTAAATATTATTATAAATAATATTTTTTTAATTTTATCAAATTTATATCTCCTAAGTCCTAACTATAATTTTAAATATAATTTTCAACTTTTAGCAGATTTTTATCTCCTAAATATTATTTTCGAATTTTATCAAATTTATATCTCCTAAATAATATTTTAAATATTTTTTTCGAGTTTTATCATGTTTTTATTAGTTTTTTTATCTCCTAAATATTATTTTCGTTTTTTATCAGATTATTGTCTCCTAAATATTATTTTCGATTTTTATCAAATTTTTATCTCCTAAATATTATTTTAAATAATAATTTTAATTTTAATCATATTTTATCTCCTAAATATTTTATTTTTGTTTCTTAATTTTCCAATTGTTAATTCAAGTGGCAAAACAACCTTAAAATGAGGTAGTGGAGAAGGGCTTAGTTCCGATGCAAGATGTATAGATGGCCTTTTACGATGGTATGTTGTCGATAGTTTAGTTTTGATTATGTTAACTAAGTTATTAAATCTAATTACTTTTAAGCTCAACATGGAAGACATAATTGATGATTTTTTTCCTGGTTCAAATTTTCAATCTACTGGTATTAGCTGATTCAATTCATTTGGAAAATTATTCAACAGTAAAGTTATGTCCTTTTTTTTGTGTGTGTAGTATACTTAATAATGTTCCAGTATAATAGAATTTTGATCATACGATACATCAAACGTTTGTTTATATTCTTACAACATCAAAAGAATGCAATTTGTTGTCCCGTGCATCGCACGGGTACAATTACTAGTAATATATAAAAGATATTCTAAAATGTAACATTTTTAGAAAAAATAATTACAATTTTCAACAAATAAATATTTCTAAAATTCATATAAAATGCTAAATTTATAAAACTATGCTAATTGAAAAAAATATATAGTTAATGTATTTATAATATCCAATATTATTATAAGTTTTATGCATTATATACATATTTTTTTAAATCTGAATATATATAATAAAATGCAACGTTGCGGAGACCTCCTTTCGGATCAAATGCAATGTCACGGCGATTTAGCAGCCGAAACATTACACTTTTTATTAAAATGCTAAAAGTCGATTTAAAATTTATAATAAATTACTAATATTAAAATGATAATATAATAATTTATAAAATAATATTACACTTCAAAAAATAATGTCATATCAATGTTACAACAATCTGATAAGTGTTCGTTTTGCACGATTTTTGCTTATCAAATCTTCGAGTTTTGGTCTTCGTTCGTCCGAGTTTCGGCTTTATTTGTGTATATTATTGCGTTTCTTGTTTTATTTCCTTTTTTAGGTTTTGTTAGCTTTTGTTGCCAAGTCGAAGCCATTTGGAAGCGAAACCGATTTTTTTCAAGCCGAGAAAGTGGTCATTAAGACCCAGATCGCGATCCAGGAAAGCCGGATCGCGATCTGGGGGCAAATTCCAGTAGTGTGCAAAGTTCAGACCCAGATCGCGATCCAGGAAAGTCGGATCGCGATCTGGTGACAAATTCCAGTGGCAGACTAGATTCAGACCCAGATCGCGATCCGCACTTCCTGGATCGCGATCTGGGAGGCGGTTCGCGTTTTTTTTTAAAGAAGCCAGATCGCGATCTGGCTTTATTGGATCGCGATCTGGCGCGTTTTTCAAGGCTAGATATTTTAAATGCAAAGCTTCTTGAGGAAGCTTTGCAATTTACTATAAATAGAAGCAAGCCCTCACTCTTCATGCTTCTTCGACTTTTTACGGTTTTCGACGGTTCTTCGCGGGAATCATCAACGGGGTTCCGACTTGGGTTTTTCTTACGCAATTTCTC
>NW_012193298.1:194554-228480 GCF_000504015.1 Erythranthe guttata | reverse complement strand
ACTTTTCACCCACATTTTCTACTCAAAACCCTCGATGATTGTGTTTATTGTTTAATTACGGATTCTTGAGTCTATCTTTCATTTTGGTGTAGAAACAACTAATTGCGTCGGTAGGAAAGTCGAATACCTTAAAGCCGGGGGCCACTCTGAGATTTTAGGTTATCTAGCTCGTTTTATCTTTCGAATTAATTGCAATGCTTTGACCAATCCGGCAACTTTGTGGGTGTGTTGTCTGAAAACCCTCACGAGACACAACTCGTCCTTTGGTGGTACCCAGGGGTTCAACGGCTTGTTGCATACGCTAAATGCAATCGTGTTTCCCTACGTTAGTGGCCTAGTTTAGTTTGTCGTTTTTATTTCATTTTTCGTTTTGATTTACTCGGGACGAGTAAAGATCTAAGTTTGAGGGTGTGATAAGTGTTCGTTTTGCACGATTTTTGCTTATCAAATCTTCGAGTTTTGGTCTTCGTTCGTCCGAGTTTCGGCTTTATTTGTGTATATTATTGCGTTTCTTGTTTTATTTCCTTTTTTAGGTTTTGTTAGCTTTTGTTGCCAAGTCGAAGCCATTTGGAAGCGAAACCGATTTTTTTCAAGCCGAGAAAGTGGTCATTAAGACCCAGATCGCGATCCAGGAAAGCCGGATCGCGATCTGGGGGCAAATTCCAGTAGTGTGCAAAGTTCAGACCCAGATCGCGATCCAGGAAAGTCGGATCGCGATCTGGTGACAAATTCCAGTGGCAGACTAGATTCAGACCCAGATCGCGATCCGCACTTCCTGGATCGCGATCTGGGAGGCGGTTCGCGTTTTTTTTTAAAGAAGCCAGATCGCGATCTGGCTTTATTGGATCGCGATCTGGCGCGTTTTTCAAGGCTAGATATTTTAAATTGCAAAGCTTCTTGAGGAAGCTTTGCAATTTACTATAAATAGAAGCAAGCCCTCACTCTTCATGCTTCTTCGACTTTTTACGGTTTTCGACGGTTCTTCGCGGGAATCATCAACGGGGGTTCCGACTTGGGTTTTTCTTACGCAATTTCTTTACGTTTTGTTCTTCATTTCCTTTGTACATTCTTTTGATACTATGTTTGTTATGAACTAAGAACATTTTCTTCTAGGGTAATGAAGCCTTGTATATATTGATTTCGATCGTCATTTCTACTTTCTAATTGTCGTGTTTTGATTTCGTTTATGTTTTCCTGTATTAAATGCTTCTGATTGTGTTGATCAGCTCTCAGACTGATATTAAATAGGAATGAACTCGAGAGAGGATTTCTTGTTTGAAGTTAGGAAAACATAGCCCGGGGTGTGGAAACGGAGACGTGATGCACTTCGGGTAGCCCTTAAGGACTTGACCTAAATGCTCTCTTAATAGCAGGTTCTGAACGGAGACGTCGGACCTGTGGGTAGACTCTAGCTACACTGGAGACGGGGGTTAGAGTATATTAGCGTCTGGGTTAACGAATAGGAACGTGATTTTAGATGGTGGATTTGTCGATCGTTGTTGATTATACCTAGGTGGATTTGGCCCTAGAAGTCCCTTTTAAATCGAAGTCCCCCGCGTTGAGTTGTCGTTACTTTATTTTACGTACATTTTATATTTGCATGTTTACGTTCTTGCATGCTTTTAAATTAGGGTTTCTCACCAATCCACTTATTTACGATCGGCTAGATAATATAACGATAATATAATTACACTACTCAGCATTTGAATCTACAAGGTCCCTGTGGATCGATATCCGGAACCACTGTTCTGCAAAATGCGATACCGTATACTTGCGGTAATTTATACGTGAGGAAAACGCGTATCACAATCCCCTTAGAGCATCTCCAACCGGTTTCACCATTTTTTCACCAAATCCCATTTATGGTGGTGAAAAAATGGGTTCATCTCCCACCGGTAGCACACCATTTTACTCTTCCACCATTTTTAGTGGAAAAATGGTGGTTTTGGTCTCCAATGGGTATCACCAAAATTTAGACCAAATATTAAAATAATAATATTTCACCATTTCACCACTTATAGGAAATGGAATTTGGTTTGGTCTCCAATGGCATTTCACCATATATACCCCAAAACTATAAATCTAATGTTAATCGTAATTTTATAATATTTTATTTCCTAAATATTAATTATAGATCCAATGCTAAGTAATAAATTTTCTTAACTAAATAATTTAAAAATTATGATGATTTAAATTTATATAATTTGTGTTATTGTTTATCATGTTTTGTTATGTTGTTTGTTATTTTATGAGCTATGTATTTCAATTTAAATGTCCCGTCCTGTATTTCATCAATTAAAGTGTGTTTTGTTAATTATTCTATTGTTTCTTATTGTATTTTATTAATAGCAATTAGCGTATTAGTTAAGTAAAGAAATGAACTAATAAACATTGATACCAACAAAATAAACAAATTAATTAAAAATAAGCATATTTATATTTTTAGAATTAATGTTTTGTTAATAATAACAAATGTATTTATATTTTAAAAACTAATTTAATAACTAATACCAATGTATTTACGATAAATATGCTAATAAGTTGGTAAGCGGGTGCAATTAGTTAAAATAGTCATTTTGTATGGTACTTAATAAAATGGTGTTAATTACGCCAAATCCTATTTTTACCTCTATACTTGGTAGGAAAAATAGGATTTGGTGGAAAAAATAGGAAAATGGTGGACCGGTGGGAGATGAAAATTCCTTCACCAAAAAATTTGGTGGAAAAATAGGATTTGAGTATTTGGTGATATGGGGGTTGACCACGGTGGGAGGCTAAAACCAAATCTCTATAATTTTAGGTGTAATGGTAATATATGAATTTTGGGTGGGAGGCTAAAAACACCTAAATTAGATGAAAAAATGGTGTTATGGTGTCCGGTCGGAGATGCTCTTAAAAACTTTAAAATTGCAAAAGGGTATAAAATGCAGAAATTTCCAATTTAGGGGTTAAGGTGTAAAGTTCTGAATATAACTCTTTCTCTTAATAGAAATTAAAAAAAGTTAGGGACCAATTTGAAACATTTGAAAACTGAAGTGACCCTAATTAGAACCCCTCTCTTCAGTAGTCGGCGTCACCAGCCCTCCGCCGCCACGGAAAACACACTTACACCGCCAGAAGCTATCAGCCGGAACTTTGTCGCCGTGTCCTTCGTTCCGGTTCCACTAACCCCGTTCCGGCCTCTACAGCGGCGTTCCGGCGAACCATGCCCGCCGTCGCTTCCCTAGCTTCGACCACCGCCGCCGCCATCACCACCTACTCAATCGTTAGCTCCGCTCACCCGTCCTGCGCTAACTGTACCTGCGCCGCCACCTCCATTGCTCTTCACCCCAGAATTCTCTCTGCGGCCAAAAAATTGGTATTTTCAATCATTTAAATTTTATTTCATTTGAGGTTATAACGAAATCAATTTTGTTTAATTTTTTGTATTTGCATTCGTTTTTTGCTTGCGTTTCTATTCCACATTGTGTCTGGGTTTAGCCGTTGACGACGTTGCATAAGTTAACTGCGTTTCGAGTTAAAGCCATGGCAGAAATTCCTTCAACTCCGCGGTTAGAGTCCAACGCATCATTGGCCGGTACTCTCTCTCTCTCTCTCTCTCTCTCTCTCTCTCTCTCTCTCTCTCTCTCTCTCTCTCTCTCTCTCTCTCTCTCTCTCTCTCTGTTTGTGTGTGTGTCTGTGTGTGTGTGTGTGAATTTATCTATCAAAAGATGATATATTTCATATCGATTTCGTGTACATTTAATCTGTTGCGCTGTTCTAATTTCTTATATTATAGGGAAGAAGCAAGCTTTGATTTCATTGTCAGACAAGAGAGACTTGGTTTTGCTTGGCAATGGATTACATGAACTCGGGTGAGGACTACTATTGTTTTAAAAACTCGACATTGCAATCTTTTTGGTAATTTCTGTTTAAGAAGTTCAAGTTGTGTTTGGTACGATGGTGCGATATTTAAAGTTGGCTCCTTGTTCTTTTGGAATACTATTGTCCATCGAATACATTTCTGTTTTTTTCCAAGTAAATAGTGGTTTATTGGTTTACTTGAGAGATTGAGTATTTGACGTAATTGACGTAAGGTGTATTTTATAGTAATGTATAGATACTGATATTGAAGACTTGAATTTCACATATTTCTCTCCGTGTCACTTCATTGTTAGGATTCCGTAATATATGTTCTTTGCTTCTGAAGTACGTGAGGAGATGATTTAGTTCATATTGGGTTCAGTGGGTAATAAAGGAGTTATACCAAAGTGGGTGGCTGTAAACGAGGATTTGCCGTTTTTTCAAATTAATATGGTGCTTTGGGGTCCATGTTGATTTGGCTACTTTTGCCATGTAACTTGCATCACATCCATACTGTATGTAAGTTATTGTGCCCCACACTAACTAATGTCTAATCTTATATTATTAAGATTCACAATTATTTCAACGGGAGGAACAGCTTCTTCTTTGGAAAGTTCTGGCGTGCCTGTTACCAAGGTGGAGGAACTCACTCATTTTCCGGAAATGGTAAGCCTTTGCCTCGACTGCGTAATTCGATGTTAATTTTCATGTAGTTTTATGAATGCGTTTGAGCAATCTATACAACCAATACATTCTCCTCATAGTTCTGTCTTGAATTGGAAAAACACAAAAAAGTTCCCCCTTGCACCTAAAGATGGAAAGTAGCCCAACTTTTTTCCCTTTGTTTTTTGTCTGGTCGAGCTAAATCTGTATTAGAGGAAATGCAATATTTTTCTTGTTTTGTTCTCTTTTATGGTAGTGAAGCATTGAGTACATTCTCTGCTCGTGGAAGCTGTTTGTGGAATTCATTAGTCTATGTATATCATGAAAATCATTTTACGTCCAAACTTATTCATGTTGTTCTACGGTACAATCTATGTTGTAATTGAGCTTAATTCACTATAGAATTTATTTTCTGCCGTTGCCATTGATGCTGTTCTTGCAAATGTTTTCCCGTAGAATATCACTGCCTAACTTTCCTGAACTTAAATTTTCTTCTACATCCTTTACAGCTTGATGGCCGTGTAAAAACTTTACATCCGAACGTGCATGGAGGTATTCTTGCGAGAAGAGATCAACAGCATCACATGAAAGCCCTTGATGATCATGGGATTGGTGAGTTAATAGTTCTTGTTGGTAGAGCAATTAGTTAAGAGTTGCATATCTTGTGCTTTGCGTCTCTTCTTTCCGTTTTTCTCCTAGCTGTATATGGCCATCTTACAGCGACATCATCCACTGTCACGTTATTTTCTAACGTTTATTTAGGAATAATCCAAAATAAGCTACAAGACAGTTTTTTTTTGACAAACTTATATTATACCGCGATGAATTCCTCTTTAAGTCTTAATCCTTTTATTTTAATTGATAAACATTTAAGCTTCCTTTGTTTCTCCATGTTACGATGCATAAGCTATTTGTCAACTTGTGTCTCTCCAGGTACATTTGATGTGGTAGTGGTTAACTTGTACCCCTTCTATGAGAAGGTTTCCTCTTCTAGTGGGATTTCTTTTGAGGATGCGATCGAGAACATCGACATTGGTGGACCTACCATGATCAGAGCTGCCGCAAAGGTCATCCATGCTTTTAACTTTTATTTCGATACTAGTAAATTATGCTGAAAATTTCCTTCAGGTTCAAGAAACGAAGACGAATAAATGATGTTCTTTTACAATATTTTTCCTTCTATTGTTATTACCTTTAAAAATATAGCACCATGAGGAATCTATCGAAATATTATTTTCTCAACCCGTTTCTAAATTACATTTTCTCATTCACAGAACCATAAAGATGTTTTGGTTGTAGTGGACTCGAATGATTATCCAGCACTCTTAGAATATCTCAAAGGAGGACAGAATGACCAGGAGTTCCGGAAGTGGCTGGCTTGGAAGGCTTTTGATCACGTTGCTTCTTATGATTCCGCAGTTTCCGAGTGGTTGTGGAAGCAGACC
The DNA here is from genome assembly GCF_000504015.1 of Erythranthe guttata. The sequence goes on along the minus strand of NW_012193298.1, from coordinate 222,529 downwards.
AGTAAAGGTATGTTAGAAAAAATTGCGTATCGTAATGTAATGTTCATTAATAGATCGTAATGTTTTCATTAATATATCTGTCATCGCAGATAAGTTTCCACCCAGCCTGACGGTACCTTTGTCTCTCAAGAGTTCACTTCGGTATGGTGAAAATCCTCATCAGAAGGCTGCGTTTTACGTTGATAAGTCTCTTGAGGAGGTCAATGGTGGTGGCTGCGCGACTGCCATTCAGCACCATGGAAAGGTACACCAAGTGGTTCTAATGTTATAACCGACGTATTGTGTGGAGCATCTTCTTTTTAAAATGGAAAATGACTGATTTGTCTTTTATTGATGGTACCTGGTACGTACGTACAGGAGATGTCGTATAATAATTATCTAGATGCGGATGCAGCTTGGAACTGCGTGTGTGAGTTTAGTAAGCCGACCTGTGTGGTTGTGAAGCACACAAATCCTTGTGGGGTAGCATCGCGCGACGATATTATCGAAGCGTACAGGCTTGCAGTGAAAGCAGATCCAGTCAGTGCTTTCGGTGGCATCGTTGCCTTCAATGTTGAAGTTGATGAGGTAAATAACATTTTTATTAATTAGTTTTTCATTCTCGATTTTGCTAGTAGCCCTTTCATGTTTCCACTTTGTTCCGACAGGCTCTTGCGAAAGATATTAGGGAGTTTAGGAGTCCAACGGACGGTGAAACTCGTATGTTTTACGAGATTGTCGTTGCTCCCAGTTATACCAAGAAGGGGCTCGAAATACTCCGAGGGAAGTCGAAAACATTGAGAATACTCGAGGCGACTAAGAATAAACGAGGGAAGCTCTCACTGAGACAAGTTGGTGGTGGGTGGCTAGCTCAGGAGGCAGATGATTTGACCCCGGAAGATATCGAGTTCAACGTCGTTTCCGGAAAGTCTCCACAAGAAAACGAACTTAGTGACGCAAAATTTGCATGGCTCTGCGTAAAGCACGTGAAAAGCAATGCCATTGTTATTGCCAAGGTCAGCAATTTTATTTAATTCATTTTTCCTTCCGTCTTATTGGTTACAATCTGTTGAAATAGAAAATGTGCTTCTTATGCAGAACAATTGCATGTTGGGTATGGGAAGCGGGCAACCGAATCGGCTCGAGAGTTTGAGAATAGCAACGAAGAAAGCAGGGGATGAAATCAAGGGAGCTGCATTAGCCAGCGATGCCTTCTTCCCATTTGGTAAGTTTGCAATTACTTCGTTTTTGGCGGTAAAACTTGCCAGTTTATCAACATAGTAAACAAAGAATATTATATCGGTAAGAAAATTGAGTTTATTATTTATTTTTTATTATTTTAAAAAACAGCGTGGAATGATGCGGTTGAAGAAGCATGTAAAAGTGGGGTGGGTGTTATTGCCGAGCCTGGGGGAAGCATAAGGGATGCTGATGCAGTCGACTGCTGTAATAAGTATGGAGTTTCGCTCGTTTTCACTAATGTCAGGCACTTTAGGCATTGACACTGCACCGTATTTTTCGGAAATTTTGTTTTCTAAACCTTTTACTCTCCGTACTGTGTTTTTTTTTTTTCTTTTTTCGAGAGGGGTTCGGGTTCGGGCTCGGGCTGGTGCCCTAGAAAATATGAGAAAGTATGACAAACTTTATCAACAAGTTTATAATCGACTGTTGTCTCATTTAGCTTGCATGCTGTAACGTTTATATTTTACAGTTTGGAATAATATAAACGCTCTCCTTACATACACGTGAGTATATTTATTTATGTATATATTATTTATAAATTTCTTACAACAATAAAAAAAACCAAATATCATAAATTATCATGCAAAAAATAAAAGTATCTAAGAATTAATAAATATATAGTATATAATATATATAACTGTATTATATCTATTATGGAAAATAAATAAGGATACATCCACTCCTAAAATTCTTTAGGGTTTATTAGGGATAACCCCCTTGTTCATATTTTCCAATGAGGTAGATCCAATTTTTTTTCCACTTTTTGAGATAGACCCAATTTTGCCAACTTGGCAAAATATATTATATAATTTTCCTTTAATACCCCGTTTATTTTTAAACGGCATTTAATTCCTTTAATACGTGATTTGAGATTTGCTGATACGTTGCCTAAAATCACGGAATAATATTACGTGAGATCATTGGCCGTTATACCAAATCGTGTATAATATTTTCGGATGTTCTCTTTCAGCGTTCCAGGGGTTTTTTTATCTTTGAAGATTTCTGCACCGTCGTGGAAATAGGATCGAATTGAGCGCTCATCTGTTGGACGTAGTTAACCGGGTATGAATGCGTTTTTCGATTTATTTTCCGTTCAATGGCTAGGATTGTCGTGTACGGTGGTTAGAAATTTTAAGAGTTGTGTTGATACTTGATTATATTATGTAGAACGTTTTTTAACACAATTATTCCGTCATATATACATCGTTAATTTTGGCGGATGATGTTTGTTTGGAAGAGGATTGACAGAGTTAGATAAGGATTGTTCACGCAGATTGGACCAGAGTTATTTTATATGAACATCGTAGTTGGTTTACGTAGTAATTGAAATAACTATCCGCGGTCGTGGAGTTCATGTGTCTGATCCCGGTCGATAGTTGATTTATTTGTTTATAACAGTGGATTTTAGGACGCTGGGTAGTACATTAAAATATACTTTGTAGTCTTTTATAAGTTATCGTATGAATTTTGCATTTTAAGTTTATTTTTGATCATATTAATATATTTTTTAGTATTTTGTATTTTTAATGTCGTATCATGATTCAAGGTTTTTATCGATGGCGAATTTTGTACGGATTTTGTTGAGATTTGGTGGGTTGGTTGCTATAAAGAGGTGTTCGAATGGGTTTACTCGCGGTTCATTGGTTGCATTTGTTATTTCAAAGTGGCCACAACTCGATGGGTGGGATATAAGCATGACATATAGGCTGGAAGGCGTTAGTGAATGTATCTTGGCTGACGATGAGGACATGATTTCGAGGTTTGGTGGGTTGGTTGCTATAAAGAGGTGTTTACGATGTAATGGCTCGGTAACGTCGGTTAAGTGCTAAACCGTTGTAATACAGTAGTATACTATTATGAATACCATATGATACTACCATTATCATTTTATTATACTATTATGAGATTACTAATGTACTAGAGTTTTTTAACTCGACATATTGGTTTGATTGTGTTATGATGTGTTTTAAGTATTTTATCAAAACCCTAGATTGAAATTATGAGATTATTAATGTACTATTTTATTGGTTATGTTGGAATACTTTACGTTGGTTTTGTTCTCAATGTTCTTGTCATTTCAGTGGTGTATTGTTTGTAACACAATTTCATATCACTACTATAACCGTAATATACTATCATAGCAGATTAATGTACTATATTGAAATTATTAATATACTATGTGGTTGAATAATACGGGATCCATAGTCGATTAACGAGATCCATAGTCGAATTAGATCAATGAGATAGTCTATTACATGATATAAGGAAAATTACCATAATTGATTAGTATTTCAAACAAACATATTATTCAGTTTCCATTTATATTATTATTTTTTCATATATATTTATTATTTACCCTAATCGTTTTCATATAATAAGGAAAATTACCCTAATTGATTAGTATTTCAAACAAACATATTATTCAGTTTCCATATATATTATTATTATTATTATTCTATGGTTTTGATGATTCTTCGGCCCATAGTCGATTAACGAGATCCATAGTAAAATTATACCAGTGGGATAGTATATTAAATGATATGGGATAGTATATTAACACAGATGTAATTCGACTATGCATCTCGTTAATCAACTATGGGCCGAAGAATTATCAAAACCCTAGATTTGAGTAATCCTAGATTTGAGTAACCCTAGATTGGAGCAGTGACGGCGGCCCATAGTCGATTAACGAGATCCATAGTCAAATTATATCAGTGGGATAGTTTATTAGTATATTGTCGGTTTCATTGGGCAAAATTACGTGAGTTTGCCAGAGATTTGCTGCCCAAGTATTTCAAGCACAACAATTTCTCCAGTTTCGTTCGGCAACTAAATACTTACGTGAGCTTTTGCTAATCGAATCCTTCGATCTGTAACGAGGAATTTTGGTTTTATTTTTTATTTTTTCGGTTATTGATTGAGTTGCTTATCTGATGATTTTTTCGGGATTTGGGAAGGTTATGCCTGATCGGTGGGAGTTCTCCAATGAATGCTTTCAAAAAGATGAGAAAAGGCTGTTGTGCGAAATCCAGCGCCGGAAAATTGCTACGACGTTGCACCACAGCGGACAGTGTCTCCGTCGAACTCCGGCGAGGAGCAAGTACTTTCCTCATCTAATTCCTCCGGTACTGTCCGCGAGATCCGTATAAATTTCAAGTTTTGAGAGGTTTGCATATTTTTCGGTAGTGGGTTTGTGGGGATAGTGTTTTAACGGGAAAATATGGTGAGATTTGATATTATTTCAAAAGGTAAATAACGAGATTTGTGGGATTTGATTGAGGGTACTTATGTAATTTAGAAAAGTTTGGGTTTTTATCAAAATGGCAAATTTAAGTTTGGGTCTACCCCTATTATTTGAATGTCTAAGGGGGTTATATCTAATAGACCCAATTCTTTATTTGAGATAACCCCTAGCACCTAAAATCCCGAAACTACCCTGCAGCCAAATACGGATTCTAAATCAATTGAAAAATCAAACCCCATTAAACGCCCCCCATTATCAAATCTTACCAAAAACGACGCATCAACTTCCTTTGTAAAATCGCAACTAGGGGTGTATATCAAATAACCTCATTAAAATGTTTATCAATTCTATAATGATTTAATTACGGTAACGTTACTAATTTTGAATCAGTTTCAATTTTCATGGATTGTGTTACTAATAATTGTCATCCATTTTGATTTATAGATTGCCGCCCATTCTAATATTCGAATTTTTGATTTTTTTTACCTCTTTCCAAAATTATGTTCACAATCCATACTATATAAACCCCTCATGTCACGTCAATCTTATTGTTGATATTCAAGTTATCTACGTCACGTTATTGTACGTAATAAAGTTTGTGTATTTGATTTTCATAGCACTTTTAATTCATTTAGTGTTTTTTTGTCCCCATTGATATTCAAATATTTGTTTACGAATTTTAATACTTCCCCTATGAAAATTGGTATTAACAATCCAACACCGTTCAAAGATGAATATTGGTTTCGAATTCCCGCCAAGAAAAAAATATTGGATCGACATACGTATTTATGCAAAATTTTAAATCGGGAACGGAGCGGGAATGGGTGTGTGTATCCACATCGTACCCACCCCAATCGCAACCCACCTTGGTTACAGAGATTCACCGGCGACCCCAAAACTGCTCCACCAGAACGAAAGGAGTAGTCATCTTCCTCAAAGGCAAACCATACATCACTTACCATAGTCAACTTCCGATCATCACTTTCCTCTAGCGTCAATAGTGGTCATCTTCCCCCAATGGTGAAGAAGATACCGCAATAACATAGGTTTATGGCTACATTACAACATACTTTGTTTCCCTTCCGTTCATATCTAAAACCCTCAACAAAAAAATGTTTTACTGGCCGTAATCGAAAGCAAAAGAGCGAAGACAACGAAACCCTAGAAACAGGTTTTACCCTAATTCAACCATTTTATTACTTCAACTACACCAATTTGTCCAAATTTTGGCAGTCATGTATTCAAATTTTTGCATTGTGTTCATGTTAATAATAGTCAGTTGTAGTCATATTGGGTGATTGGGTACTGCATAGTCATATTTGACGTATGTAGTCATATTTATGTTTGCTACAACATGTGTTTTTCTGTGTGTGGTGGTTCTTTTCAAGAATAGTTGTTAGTAGTCATGTTGACATCCTAATATATATGTACATCATTGTCTAGATAATGAAACAAACGAACCGACATACACATGTAAGAGGAGGAATTGGACTCGCAATACCGAGCCAACATGTCGTCAATTGTGTCATTCTTCGAAGATATTCACCTGCGACCACGATACTATGCATGTCTTTGCCTTACTCCTTTCTATCACCTGTTTGTATCATTCACAAAACACAAGCTCGACAGAGACGACGTGGCAGGCACACAAAATGGAGCTTTCAAAATAATGCTGACCTACAACAAAACAGACAGGGCATCCCAAGTGAGAGGGAAGACTATTACAAGCACACCAGAGAATTGCAAGTTAATCTTTGACATCTAATCTGGCAACACAAAAATGCCTTTCAACGGGTCAAAAAAGCCGTAACAAGGGCTTGCAACATGAAGATTCGACGCACACCCGTCGCTCTATCAAAAAACTTTGAAACATCAGCTACTTGAGTGCATAGATAGCGATGAAAATGAAGGCGTTGAAGACGTGATCAAATTGATAATTCTGCACGTTATGTCAACCGTCATTTTCAATACTTCAGCTGAACTCGTAGCTTGGTGGATGTTCAAGTACTACGAAGATATAAATCAAATAAATGACTTCAAATGGGCCAAAGGAATAACTGATTTCTTCATTAAGCAAATCCACACGTCAAAAAAAGGCGACACAATCCGTGGTTGCATACCATTTATACCGGTAAGTATGAATATTCATTTATAGTCACTTGGTGCCATATGTAGTCATAATTAAACATGTATAAATCTCCATGCTGACTAATTTATGTATATATACGCAGTACTAGATGTGTGAGCGTGTAGCACTCGTGCCTCCAATGGCTGATTTTGCTTTCTTAAGATTTAGGCGGTGGATATATCTGAGCTTGCAGGTGTGTTGAGCAACAAGGAAATGGAAGATATTATCCCACAACTCGTCATTGAAAATTCGTTGGTTCCAACCGATCAAGAACAACAGATCTTGAATGGACTTTTGTTCTACAATAATATCAGCGATGATGATGAGCGTCAACCTGACATTGATGAACATAATAGCAACAACGATGCTAGTGTTCATATTGAAGCTGCTTCAGATTCTGACGAAGATGAAACGATCAGAACCTGGTACCAGAAGTGGCAGTCTTCACTTGAACTCAAGATCACAACCGAGTTGAATGAAACAAAGAGGCTGTTGGAGGTAGAAACAAAACAAATAACAGAACATCAGGCTCAAGGGTCGGAACTGCAAGCCACCATAGAAGACCTTGAGATGGAAATAGTAATACTAAAAAATGACAAGCAAGTACTTGTTAAAGAAAAAAAACATCTATCACGCTTCAACTTTTAAAACTCCAAAATGAGGTCACTCTTAGTGGAGTTGATGGACAGTCTTTTGATATCTTAAGCCAAACACAGCCACACGAATGAGCTCAAAGAGAAACTCAAAGAGAATGCTGAACTGAAAGCAGTGAATGAATCCCTCGTCAAACGTCTTGTTGAGCGGAAGAATGTTACAACACATTTGGACAACGAAACAAAAGTCTTGTTGACACAGAGTGTTGAAGCGGATAATATCTCACTGACATATATGCCTGAGCACAGAGCAAATAAAATCTTCCTAGAGGCCGAAATCACTCTTATAAAGTCTGCTGAGAAGACTCATCTTGAAACAATTAAAGATAGGAACCAACAGATATCCGAACTCGAAGCTAATTATGCGGAATATGCAAAGGCGCTTGAAGAGCGCCTACCAATTCATCATTCGAATAGCGACTTTGAAATTTTATTGGAATCCTGTGTGGTGATTTGAACCTATTTATCTAACATTATGCAAGTTTAATTTCATGGTAATTTCTTTTATCTGATCTTATTTAGTGCATGAATTCAACTAATTTATGTTGCTATGTGTTATTGTTAAAATTTGAATCGGCATGTCGTTTTAATAATTAGAACATGGATAGAAGAGCCTTCGAGTAGTTTTCACCGAATTATTGTGTTAACTGCATGTGGTATCGTAGACATACATATATTACCTTAGTTAGCCGTTTACGAGACTTGTTAGTTAATGCCTTGTTCATAATTGGCTTGCATGGACATATAGTGAACTGTTTATAAATAATAGACTTATAATACATGCGACAGTGGATTATGTGTAATTTAGCTGCTCGAATTAATAATCAGGAGTTTAATTTGCATAATAGATGTTTAATAGGATGAAGAATTATCCCATATGCGGAAGATAAAATCTTAGGTCTTTTTTTAATTAATATTTTCTTGTGTTTATTTGCTTTCGTATTTAGTTTAATAATTTAGATCTTAAAATCTTGACAAACTTGCATAGGCTGAATAAAAATCATAGTTGTTAGAATTCGATACTTAGAACTAGATACTTGAAGTATTCCCTGTGGGATCGACATCCGACTCTTTCGAGTGCACTTTTACTACTTGTTTGCAATACATGCACTTGTGTGTTAGGTATTTAGCCCAACACTAATGATCTAATCTTCTATTCTTAAGTTTCATAATTGTTTCAACTGGACGAACAACTTCTACTTTGGAAAGTTCTGGAAGTGTCTTTTAAAAAGCTAGAGGAAATTCCCGATTTTCCAGAAATGGTAAGCCTTTGTGACAACTGCTTCTACGCGACGTTCATTTTCATGTGATTGTGTCAATCCTTACGCGATTTGTACAACCAACAAATTTTTGTTCCCGGTTCTTTCTTGAATTGGAAAAACGAAAAAAAATCCCCCTTGCACCTGAAGCAGTTGGTCTTTTGTCTGGTCAAAAGGAAATGCAATATTTTTCCAGCTTTGTTCTCTTCTATTGTAGTGAAGCATTGAGTACACTATCTGCTCATGGAAGCTGTTTGCTGGATTCATTAGTGAAGCATTGAGTACATTACCTTCACCTCTACTTATGCATTTATACATTATAATCACCAGGTTAAAATAGTCATTTAGCATATACTACTTACCAATAGCTTAATTTAAACCCCTAATCAAATATCTGCAGGCTCGACTTTTTCGGGTTCCCAGCGGTCTCTTACGTCAGTAGCCTCATCAATTCGATAGTCAGCAGCACGAGACCGAGCTCGACTCTCAGAATCCAATTTCTTGTCAGCCCCTCTTTTTCTTTTTGATGATTTCTTCAGATTATCATGAATTTCTTTCTCGGATTCATCCATCTCCAATTTTCGATCATCTTTCTTGGAGTAATAACGAGAACTAGAATCAGAATCTCTATAGCTTCGTCTGTTGGAATTTTTATCTTCAAATATCTTAGAACCATTAGATTTTGGAGATTGTTCTGCGTGAATATGGGGCCCACACACTCTCTCCCCATCAGACCAATCAACTGTTAGATCGATTTTGTAGGTACTGCCTGCAAGATTGTTATGCTCGTCACTTTTTTTTTTTTTGGCGAAAAGATATGTTTCATTAACATGAATTTTGAGTACAAGGGGGCCTCGTTAAATCACAATCATACTTACTTCGATCAGTATCACTGTCATTGCTTTTTCCATCTCGAGTTCCTAATTTCCCTTTCATGCGAGTCCGAGAGCGGTTTGAGCTGTCGTAGCTGCTGTGTCTATCCTCGTTCCTGTCTGAACATTTTCTGTCGGAATCACTATCAAAGGACACATTGTTACGGTGCGGCTTCTCTCTAGAATTTGATGTATCGTCGTATTTCTTGTCATCGAGATCTTCTGGCTGATTTTTTCTGTCAGCGATTCTGGACTGTCGCCGATGTGAATTGCTTCGAACATGATCCTCGGAGTAATTTCTTGAACTTCTTGCATGATCCATGTCCCTTGATTGAGATCTGCGAGAGCGATATCTGACATAGAAAAGCCAAACTGGGGTTAGGAACAGAATGTTAATTCAAGCATTGCGCGTTCATTCGATTTATATAAAGATCTGCTAAATTAACTACAGAATAATATCATCTTTCAGCAAAGATTTGAAACCTACACTACTAAGAATTGAAGTAGTATTATGAAGTTCAATGGACGAAAATCAAACACAATTTTGAAGCTATAGTTTGCCACTAACCACCAAAAGTAATCAACTTTCAAAGGGAGAATTACATTCGTATCATGGGATTTAATCTGATAAATTCAAAGTTAAAGCAAGCATAACCCCACAAAAGTAGTGCTATTATATCTGAAATAATGTTGCAAAGAAAATAATCTCTGCAGACGCTTTGGTTGCACATTTCTCACAATGACACTAAAATCAATATCGGATTCATGCTCCCTTGTTTCTCGGTGTACGAGAGGATACACCTGATTTAGTATGCCAAATTTCAATTACAATGTAACCTCAATAAATTAATACTCGATAAATTAATAACCTCGCTTAAATAATAGTTTCTCTCGGTCCGACTCGGTGAGAACGTGTTAAATTATTAACTCGATAATTTAGTAATTCGCTAAATTAATAGAATTTCTCTAGTCCCGACTGTATTAATTTAAAGAGGTTTAACTGTACATGGTAGCATATACGGGAACATTTAAGCGCACCTGTCTGCATCATCAGTCAAACTTCTGCTGGAATTCCTGAAAGATCTTGGGCTTCCTCGCTCTATTTGTTTGTCGTATCCAGAGTCATCAGAATAACCAAATAAAGCAGTCATCTTTTTCAGCCAGTATCTCGGAGGTGGTTTATCCCAATCAGCCCACTCATAGTCTCCACCGGGATTTCGAAAGCAGTGAATAAAATTGCAGGCCGTTCCACGAGAACATGTCTAGGAAGAAATGCACAAATGCAGGGAACATGGTGCTCTTAGTCATTGTATGAAGGAAAAAAAAAAACATGAATTTGCAGTTTCAAAAAAAAAAATTTGTAGCGGTACTTGTCAAGGGAGGTAGGATGATTGTACAAGTATGAAGAAGCATAGATTCATAAAGTGTTTTAAATTTACCTGAAGCTTCGTCTTCATAAACTCTCCACATATAGCAACTTTCCATCTTGTTACCCCAATAAACTCGCATTGAATCTGCAAAAACAAATATGGAAATCGACATGAAAACATCAAGTAGCAAAAACAAACTGCATCGAAAAGCATACTTAGATTTTTTAGCAAGCAGGCAGACCATAGCATGAACTCGAAACTTGTATAACTTCCAGAATCCACATTAATATAATTTGCAGCGTACTGCGTACATTAGGCAAAAGAATCCTGTTATAACCAATTTCGATTATAAAATTGTCACTTCAAAAGAATATAGTCCTTATCCGCAAGAAAATGCAATCGTATGAAGTTTAATGAAGACTGTTAATTGCATCCCAACACGTAACTGAGTTAGTATTAAACACTGAATTGCATTAAGACGCCCTCATGATAATGGCTAGGTGTTGGAAACGATGAATCATTTTCGTTTTATATGCCTGTCACTTTAGCTTAAACTCCTCAATATATTATCATCAAGGGGAATGATCTAAAGTCTAAACATAGGATTGAGAGGTATAATTGTAGGTAAATAAGAAAGGAGAAGTAGAGTATTTCTAATTAGATGGAATTAAGCAAACATGCTTTTTGCATTTTAATAAGTAAAAAAAAGATGTTTTTTTAAAATAAAACCAAGCATCCGATCATAATGCGATCAGTCAATGAAAATTTTGATTTGCAAGAAATAAAGGAAGCGATCGATACCTGCTTTCCTGCAAAGTAACGACCATTTGCTGATTGATAAGCCAGCACAGCAGAATCCAAAGACTTATAGTGCACATACACATTTCCACGCAAATGAGACGAACCATTTCTGCATACCTGAACATGGTTATTAATTCATTACACATGAAATTGTAGATCAGCAGTGCCCAAAACGAATAATTTGCTTCAGTACAACTACAACTACTGTGTTCCATATCAGAATGATTAGCTTTTTACTTGCCCATCTTGAACAGAAGATAACAACACCTAAATAGTCACTTTGAAATGACAAACTTGCATCACCGATTGGAAGTTTACGACACTAAAATCTAATGTCTCTCCTATATAGTGTAATGAAGCTCAAATCCATAATGATGAGAGCAGGGAAATTATTAAGTGAAAAACTTAATGAACGTATATTGAAGATGAGGGCTACCTTGAAATTTATAATCTCCCCAAATTTCAAAAACTCTGTATGTACATCCTCATAGAACTCTTCATAAGCGGATTCAACCTCTTCATCTGTGTGCTGTGTAAAGGAACAGACATGAAAAAATTGATCTACAGAGAAATGTGCGAAACAATAAAGGGCGGTCAGAAGCACTGCCAGACAAAACACAGCAGTGCTACACATTTACCCTATTCATTAGACGCCGGCATTCTACATAATCAATCTAGTATACAACTTATTTATGTTCTTTTTTTCTCTATCATTCATCAAATAATTTTCACATAGTATAATAATAATCATAATAGTGTCAGTTATAAAAAATATACATACTTGTCAAGTTTGAGGTAACCTGGTAGTCTGGTACTGCATCTCAATTAAACTTTTGTCATGTGTAGAGGATACATGCCATGTAATACAAGTTCATCGCCAAGCTCATCGTATATATTACAGGTTCATTAAGGAATAAACCATAAGTACTGAGTCGCCACAGCTTTAGAATGTACTTTTTTTATAAGAATTTCTTATGTGCACTTACAGTTATGGGCAGGATGATGCAATTCTTCTCTAACGCATACAGATAAGACAAGTTCCTGAAGTTTTCACAATATCAAGACTTAAGATGTGACACTGACACGTACAGGTAGTAGATTGCAACATCTGGTAAACAAAAGCTCACCATTATACTAGTAGTAGTTAAGGAACTCAAATAGGTAGTGTGAAAACTGAAAAACCCCATTTAGCATATAAAGATTCTCTAAATTGTCAAAAAATAATATTAACAGCTAACACATTCGAGAGTAAGAAGATGTATCATTTTCTTTCTGTCCATGTGGAGATACCAGGCATAAGTTCACATCAGCACGGTCACATATAATAAATGGTAAAAAAAATAATGTCTAAAAGAAGAAGCAAGAAAGGCACCAATCAAGGTAGGAGCAAATATTACATAGAAGTTAGAACTTATAGCAAAATAAGAAAATAACTACAATCTTTGGCCGAGTACTGATCATGTGGAGCACATTGGTACACACAAACGTTCTAGTGAAACTTCCACCAAAACCAGTACCATGTACCTTCTTTCGAAAATCGTTCTGATTTAATTTCAGTAGCATGAAACCAATTAGAGCTCAAACTTGCATTCCACAAAGTGATGAAAAAGAAACATGTATAACAATAGGAAAATCCAGATAAATAAGAACTAATAACGTTGGATTTATGGGCAAATTCATCATTACTATCGTCAACGCTTGTCCCTGTCATGTTTGCATAGCATTCCCATGGATAACAAACCACTATATTTAAATTGTTCATCAGTGTTTCAATAGAAAGAAAGCATTCAGAATCCATTATTGACAGCATGTATGTCCTCTTCTTCAATCAACGATCAGAATCTTGGAAAGAGGAAGGACAAAATGAATTCTCTTAGTTATTTATTCTATTTTAAAAGACATTTTGTATACCTATCAAGTATTTGTGGTCAGAGAGTTAAAAGAGACTATATGCAATGCAACTACATAATGCTGTAAGAATTATTAAATAGCAGGATACTAGAGCCTCATGAAGACTTCATTAACAGACCTCAAGACCCTCATCCTGCTCCCAAGCTAGTCCAGGACCACCGTACATGTTCTTGATCAGCAAAGTGCATGACTTATCGGGGTAAAAGTGAATTCTGCTACAACGTGAACCAAAACGACAAGCCCCTGTTTTGAGATGGAAAGGGCAATGAGCTTTATCCTGCCAAACATACAACCAAGAAATGAGATGTAGCTTTCTTTTTCAAAGAGAAGGTCGCAAGGGGGGATATAAATAGCATTACTTTCTCCCGATACGACTAATGTCCTACCATCTGCTAATCATTACTATATAAATAGACACATTGTAAGAGAGATTAGTATAGCAGATTCCACCTGCTCTGTTCCAAAGTTTGGAGTCTCTTGAGCAACACTTTGTAGCAGCTGTTGAGCTGAAAGACTAGGCGTGTTCTTATAATCGGCAAAAGCTTCTGACTGTGGAGGAAGAGGGTTTGATGTGGGCCTGTTAGGATCCTACATTGTTATAGGATTCTTTTAAACATTAGCTCTATGGGATGATTATAATGTAACGAATTCGAACGAAATGTAAATAGAAAGTGAAACCTCTTTCGTAATCTGTTCGCCTGCATCTTGCTTTTTCACCCTGACTCTTTTCTTCTTCACAATAATCTCATTTCCCTGCCAAATAATTTCAGGAGGCCCTTCTTCGACGTACTCCCAACCATCTTCATCTACTTCATTCTCATATCCTACCTGTATGAGTAGCCTCGTAAGAAATTCAACATAGTACAATCGCTAAATTCATTTATACAGCAGATGAGTGCATGGAGACTGGGATGCCTCAGAAAAGCACCACATTTAGCAGTCATGAGGTACGGAACTGGTAACTATATTATTAGATCAAACTGTGAGGATACATATTGGCAAAACAATATCACAATACACAAAGAACAAGAATCTTTCTACAACAATAGATTACAGTGGGGATTGTCAATGCTATAACTGGTAAGTTAACCAAGACTCTCGAACCAAAAAAAAATGATACTCTTTTCATAAAACTTGAAGAGTTCAATACTCCACATTTCCCTAGATAAATATGGATAAAAGTCATTTGACAGGACTCCCAATCCCCATATAAAGATATTGAAATGAATGTTTTAGGAACCTTCGACCAGAGTTTACGTAGCATTATAAGTCAGCTCACGTAATACTGTAACAGCATTTTTTTCTCCCCCTGAACTATTTAAACCTAATCTTACATAATAAAGGATCCCGACCAAAAGTAAACATTTTAGAATCAATTTAAAAGAAGGGGTTAAAATAGTCAGCTTGTAAGATCCTATTTCAATATTTTTCTATCCAACAGCCACAATCAGGGCATATTACAACAAACTATATATTTATCTACCTCAATAAGTGACTCTTAGACTATTCGAGTTCCGTCAATACGATACAATCACCAACAACCATATGCATCCCCCAAAAATAACTCCAAACATCACGTCGATCTATCTTTGTCTACTGACGTAAGTGATAGCTGGTAAAACATGAATCATCAAAACCTAATGCAACTAGATTACAAATGAGGAACCATAGCTTCTGTTTTGAAGTTAAATCATTCATTCACCTGAAATACATATTTAATCACGGATCGAAAGAAATACACCTTTTATTAACTAATACATGGAGAGAAAAATACATGAACAGCTAGAATATGTCAAAATAGGTACCTGATTTTGTTTAGATTGATGTTCTTCTTCCTGAGCTAGTCTTCTCTCCTCCTCCTCCCTTTGTTCTTGAGCTCTTCTTCTCTCCCATTCTTCCAGAATCTTCCTCTCCCTCTCCTCGAACTCCATCCTTTCTTTCTCCACTCTCAACTTCTCCTGCTCCTCCTCGGCTTGGAGCCGAAGCCGCTCCTCGGGATCGTTTAGCCGAGCCTCCTCCTCTCGGCGCGCCATATCCGCCATTTCCTTCCTCTTTCTCTTCCTCTTTTCCTTTTTCGCCGCCTTCCTCCTCTCTTTCCGACTCTCCGCCGCCGCCGCCGCGTTTTCCGAAGTTCCCGTGCAAGTATTGGTGCTATTAAGGTTATCTTCTGCTTCTTCTTCATCTTCTGGCTCTTGCTCCATCACGTTGATCAAAATTTGCTGCTCTGCCATGGTCGGAGTTTTTCGAATTTGGGGAAATTTTCTGAGTTTGGTATTGTGGCAGAATCCTTTCTTCTACGCCGAATCGGTGCGGGTAAAAAATAAAATTAAACTTTAAATGTAGTAATTGATAAATAAATTTCTTATATATAAGGGTAAATTACAAACCCCCCTGAAGTATGGTCAATTTACGAAAAAACCCCTCTTGTTTAGATAATTACATCTATCCCCTCAACTATGATTTTTTCTTACGCCTCCACCCTTATGGTGTCAAATTCAACATAATTGTCTAGATTTCGTGGAATGTGCTCTAGTTTATACTCATTTTGTGTAAAAATACAGTTTTCGATGCACCACAATCTAATATATATAATCCAAAAAACACATATTATGATCATCTTGCTTCAAAATGTAAAGTTCGAATGGGATAAAACGGGTACAAAAGTGATAATATTCCATATAATCTCGAAGATTTCACTAAATTTGAGGAGTTGAGGGGGTTGTAATTATCCAAACAATAGAGGAATTTTCATAATTTGACCATACCTCAGGGGTGGTTGTAATTTACCCTATATATAATTATATATACGCAATTGGAATAAATTTTCTAATTAATGATTAATTTTGCTTAAAAGTCAGGTCAGTCTAGTAATAGTGAACTACCGACTTTTTTGATAATAAAAATTTATAATAAATATTTAATTGTAATTTTTATTTTCTTCATATTGAAATAATATATCAACGTAGTAAAAAACTCTGAAACATATATTTATAAACATCTACATGCTAAAATTTTAAATATTTTTTTAAAAAAACTTTTAAAAACAACTTATTATTGTAAAAAAAACTGGAAAATTAATAAAGAGATGACCGATAATACCACCAGCCGACCCGTTATTTACCCAACAAAGTCGATTGTCAACCATTATCCGACCTATAATGACCAACTAGTAATAATTTTCAATATTCAACAAAACTGAGTGGTCGATGGAGGTAATTGGTTGCTAATTGTCCGACCCCACCCATGCCCAGACTAATTAATTGTCGACAACTCGAAATGAAAACCGAGTTGATGGCATTAGAAAAATCGGGTGTTCGATGGATGTAATTGATCGCTAATTCTCATTTTTTAATATACTTAGCATAAGAAAAATAATTTCAATTTTGTTACATTGGAAAGAAATAGTATGAACAAAGTAAAATATATAAAAACATTAATTTGTCGAAAAAAAAGAGGAGTTTTCTGAAATGATTCCGAATTTCCGATGCCAAAAATTGAATCTATAATTCCAATCCCAATCCAAATAGTCTGGCGAAAAAACCAAAAATTATAGTTAAAAGAATATTCTTTAACTTGAATTTTTGAATAAGAATTTTTGGAGGTTAGAATTCGGTTTTAGTTTTCACCCGATGACACCGGTCGTTGAGATGTACACCAGTTGAAATACATCGAATGATTTTTAATCATTGATGTGATAAAATAACTTACCACCAAAAAACATAAAGATGAACCTGTGCGTAATTATATATTGATCAACGGTTAACAATCATTCAGGATATTTTATATTTTATCGGATGTAACATCAAATAAATCGCATGATACCATAGAATAAATTGATATTATAACTAATAAAATAAAAAATAAAAAAATAAAAACCTAACTATTGTGAAAAAAAGAAAAAAAAGAGTTGGTTATTATTTTTTTGTTTATCTTATTCTTAGCCAAAGGAAAATGGCTCATAAATTAGCTCACTTCAAATCCGATTTTAGGACGTCCCAACCAAACACCGCCTTCAAATTTGAATCACAGCTTTATATACAACCCTCGTTGTTACCCCAAACAACTCCCACCGTGAATTGCAGAACCGCCGGTAGAGAGAGAAATTCAGTGTGTGGTTGGAGAAATCGAAGAGGCATGGCGGCCACACAGGCACCACCAACGCCGACGAGAGTCTCGAACGCCGTGGCAGGTGTCGCCGCCGCGGCTGAACTCAGGACGGTGCTGATAACGGGGGTGAGCCGTGGTCTCGGCAGAGCCCTAGCGCTGGAATTGGCAAAGCTCGGCCACACCGTAATCGGCTGCTCTCGCTCCGCGGACAAGCTTTCCTCCCTCCAGTCGGAGCTCGCCTCCGCCTCCGAGAACAAGAGCAACAGCGGCAAACACCTCATCCTGAATGTTGACGTGGTAATTTTATTCTACACTATACTCCCTCAATTTTTTTCTACTTTTCTCTTGCTTAATTTTATGTGTCTGTAATCATGGTTCCATTTTTTTTTTTTTTTTTTTTTTTCATTTTTTGGCAACTGGTGTTCAATCAGAGGTCTGATAGTAGCGTCGAGGAGTTGGCGCGTGCCGTTGTAGAAAAGAAGGTCATTCCTAATATTATAGGTACATCTACTAAATAATTTTATTTTTTTGGTGTTTGTTTGAGACTGTTGTTTACTGATGAATGTGTTTGTTGTGGAAATGGTTGTGTGTATGATTTTTTTTTTTCTTTTGTTGCAGCTTTAGATATATTTGTTTTTTTTAGATGAGATTTGGTGGTTCTATTTTTGCGATATAGTTTGAATTTCGAACAATCTAATGTTTCGATCGGGATCTGCGTTTTAGGCAATGCTTCCTTGTCTGCGCACACTTCAATTGATGATGGCAGTTGCTTAGACTTGTAGCAAACGGATTTTGAATAGTTTAGGCCACGTGTGGCTACGAATTTCTAGCGACTGTGAAAATCAAACAAGATAAACACAATAACCGAAGGGTGTTATACATTTATCCCATCCTATCATAGAAAATTTCTCATTTCAACAAAAAAGAAACAAAAGATCGATTTATTATTATTACTATAAAAATTCCGGTTAGCTTTGAGATTGTGATGGTTATGAGATCAAGGTTTAACAATATTAGTTGATGCGCTATTCACTTTTGATGAAATGGTGTTTAGATATAAGATGTTTTTGAAGTTTAATAGTAGTACAGTATCTTGTTTATCAGCTCGCTAAAAAATAGGCAAAACGGATACTGAGTGAGTGAGTAATGGTGGGTTAAATATCTTTCCTGTCAATAATAGGGCTTCAGATATTTTATCGCAAATATTTCACATCCAATCACCATTCTAATAGTGAAGAATAAAAATAGTTAGAAATTAGAAAGTTTTGAAACAACTCTTACAAGCAATCAAAACCTATTTTTCACTTTTCCTGCCTCCTCCTTGTTTCTACTTTGGGCACCAATTCCTTTGTGCATTTTATGTAATAATTGGATGTGTTCGATAGTACATAACTGGTCTTATTGCACCTTTCTTATTGTTATTTCAGTATCACCCATTATTCTGCATTACAAACACATTATTTTGTATACGGCATTGTTCTAGTTCTTAATGGTACTTATGTTGCTGCATATGAAACATAGTGAGAAAAATTTGCTTTAGGTTGTTAAAAGGCTGGTTTGTGTTCGATTTTATGTACTTGCCTTTTGTATTTTGTACTCGTTTAGCCAAATTATGTGAAGTAATGCGTGATTTTTTTTTTCTAGTAAACAATGCTGGAACGATAAATAGGAATAACAAATTGTGGGAGGTTTCAGCAGAGCAATTTGACTCTGTAATGGACACCAATGTCAAAGGGACAGCAAATGTACTTCGTCACTTTATTCCTCTCATGATTCAGAAAAAGCATGGCATAATCGTCAACATGTCATCTGGTTGGGGAAGATCTGTTGCTGCACAGGTAAAATAGAGTTTTCACGTGTTCGCTTTATTATGTTGGGCAATAATATATATAATTTAAGTATTTTCGGTGTTGGTGCATTTGGCTGTTAAATATATAATGGCTCAATTAACTAATAAAATGATAGTTACTCCTCTCTTAGGCTTTTAATTTTAAAGTGTTGTTCAATCCAGTGTTTGTTATATACTTTAAAGAGAAGAATTCCATCAACAATGGGAAGAGGCATTGTCTTAGAAAAGAGGGAAAGCTTGCTAAACGTTTTTGCTGTAAATCGGTGATAATTAAATTTTGTAATCATCCAATTGAGCTGTCTCCGAAACCTAATTAAGCTGTCCGATATTCTAATTAATCTGGAGACACCACTTAACTAATAACTAAGTCGTGTCCATACATCTTATTTAACATACCTAATCTGTGTGAATGGTTATTAATTAAGCTACATGGCACGTATTAATTTGTTAATTAATCTGTTTCATATGTTGAGGAACAACAAGAGTTTGTGTTTTTTGTAGGGAGCGTAATATGACTTTTGCAAAGTTACTTTATCACCTTTTTTAAAAGAGTTAGTTAGGCAAATACATTCTCTTTAAGTCATTTTCGAACATTTGTTTTAATTTTTCAGTCTCCTGAAGTTGAAGTGTACCCGACATGTTTGGTTACAAGCATCTAAGTTCTGAATCTCAAAAAATTTCTGGTCCCGTTCCTGGACCATGTTATTAATTGTGCTGAGACGTTATTTAATAATATTAGGTAGCTCCTTATTGTGCTTCAAAATGGGCGGTGGAGGGTTTGACAAGGGCAGTTGCAAAGGAGTTGCCTCCTGGAGTGGCTGTTGTTGCACTTAATCCTGGTGTGATTAACACTGTGATGCTTGAATCATGTTTTGGAAGTACGGCTGCTCTATATCCAACGCCTGAATCATGGTACACTCTCTCTCTGTGTGTCATAATGCATTGTCAATACTTTGTACATTCCTGTATATTCTGTACATGCACATTTTGCAGTTTAGTGATCCGTCTATTTCAAAAAAATAAAATAAAAATCATCTATAATAATTTCGTCTGTTATAAATCTTGTTTTGTGTAAACGAGAACAATTAATCGATTTACAGTGAACTAATGATATTAAGTCATCGGATTTCTTTAGTTGACGAATGATTGTTTTTAGTAGTGAGTTTATAATTGTGAAATAGCACTTATTTGTTATCGTTTTCTTTCTACAACAAATCGCTGAATATTGAAGCATAACCTCTGCGTATCCAACACCTAACATCAGTGTTCCATCATTATAAAATATACATGAAAAATCACTTGTGTACTTACAGTTTCTGACTACACTTTGTAGATAAAAGTTATTTTTCTCATGGAATATTTGTTAATATTCAAACTCAAATTTCTCAATTTAAGAAGAACTCGAAACACGTGAGCATTCCCTTTTAGCTTTTACTGCCATCGGAAGTGTCAAAGGTAACCCTTAAAAGTTAAATTCATTTCGTGGATGAAAGTTCTCTCTAAGCCAGAATTGAACTCCTTACTTAAGAGCAAGAGGATTTCTGAGAAACTCGTAATTTATTTTGGAAGCGCGAATCTCATTTATTTAATTGTGCATGGTCTAAATGAGCAAAGTCGTCAAAATCTGTCGACTGTAGAAAGCACTACTTGAGCTGTCATAATTCATAAACCACTAACATAGTAAAATAAATATTCATTTGATTTTACTTAAAAAAGCGGTGACGAAAACATTTGGATTTCCGATTATTGTTCAAGTCCGTTGATATTTCTCTTCTTTTTTCTAACAGGGCTCCGAAGGCAGCTACTCTAATTCTCCATCTGACTGTGGCAGACAATGGTGCATCTCTCACCGTGTGATATTCCATGAGTTTTAAAATGAAAGTGAAGGAGACTTGTGCCTGTATTCATGCTCTGTGAATGTAAAGAAAATGTAATGTGTTTAAATTGTTTAGCTTCCGAAAATAATTCTTTGTCGAGAGGGTTACAAAGTACCTCCAAGACTTGGGAAAAATTTAACTTGTAGATGTTTCGTGTTTTGTCGATTGTATGCTCCGTACGGTGAGGAATACAGGTGATTTATATTTTCCCGCTTCTGCTTGAGTTGAGCTTAGTAGAATGTTCATTTTTTTACTAGAACTCATAAATCTCCTTTTTTTCTTTTTTCTTTTTTTCTTTTTCACTATTGAAAAAACTTACATTTTTCCTTTTAATCTATATAATATTAAAAATTATGAAAAAGACACGTATTTTGTTTTTGTTTTTTTCGATAGTAGTCATTTATAGACACTCGTAGGAACTTGTAGTGATTTAAATGGGGGCTAAAGTTTTTAAATTGTGTAACTATCGGTGACTATAAATGACTATGGTAGATTTTTTATTTATTTTTTTAAATATGTTATATACATAATTTTTAATATTTATGCAGACAAAAAAAAAAGAAAAAGAAAAAAGTAAAGTTTTTATAATAGTGAAAAATGTTACGAAACTCTAGGAGGTTATGGATGACCACTATTACTCTCACCACTATTCCCATCATTTACTCATCATTATAGGCCCATAACTTCTTGTAACTCATGACCTTTTATGGTCTTACTTATACTATATATAGGGCATCTTTGGTTGGCATTATTAGCCATGATGGGACAAATAGTACTACTTAGTATGATGTTTGGTTTGGGGGTTGATCACATGTTGATAAATGGGCCCACCATTTTTATCATCCAATCGAATTATTAATTGTCAAGCTTTTGGCTTGGCTTGACAACTTATCACCGTCTAATCCCATCAGCTGCTTCCATGTACAATGTCGATATTGCCCTTAAAGCATGCAACAATTACACAAATATTACATATAAATAAGTATTTTCTTCAGAAAACCCCATTTACGGCAGAGCCCTAATCTTACGAGGTAAGAACCCTTCCTTCATCCGGCCAAATTCTTTTTCCATGAAATCGACAAGTTCTTCACATAATATTTCTGCTTAAATTTCAAGACAATTGTAAATTAGGACCGTCTGTACGACTATGGAAGTTTTGAATTTCATAAAAAAAAAAACATATGTTTGAATGCAGTGGAGGACAAATTTCAGATTCAGACTTCGATTGGTAATTTCAGAATCTTCTTTTCATCTTGTGTCATTATTAAGTCTTGTATGCTGTAATCCCTTCTATTTTTCCAACAAAATTAGGGTTTTTGAGTGGGAGCAGAGACTACAGCTATTTGGTTACATTGTTGACGATTTCTTGACTAAATAACCCATTTTGTCGCGCAAGTTCATTGAATTTAATTCAGGTATGTACTTGGGTGGAAAGTATAAAATATGGGTCATTTGTATTTTTTTAGATATTTGCAATTTAAATCTATTATTCCTGCGTAATGTTATGTTTGGGTTTGATTTTTCCTTTCTCCTTGTATTTTTTACATAAAATTGTGCCAACAAAGGGCCGAGGGTGTTCTTTTTTTGTTGTTGTTTGTCTTTTAATTTTTTTTACTTAACCTTTGTTAATGTGAAATTTGTGTTATAATTGCGCTCGATTCTTTCAAATACAAAGGGGATTTGAATTATTTTAGTTGGTCCTTTCTTTATATTAACCTATTAATTTTTGGTTCTTGTTCAATGTGTGATTTCTGATTTGGTATGTTGGTTCTGCATTCGGTTAACAGTCGTATAGCATTTGTTATTCACATTATTTTAGTTATATATTGAAATGTCAGGTTATGGTTTATGTGTCATCTTCTGAAAAACATGTGCAATATGTTTACTTGTTAATGTGTTTAATTATGCAATTCATATTCAAATAATAATAAAAAAAAATTGGTGTGTTTGATTTTGGACATATTTTATATATTAAAGTGCATGTAACTGATATGATGATACATACATAGATGTGTACAGGACAAATTACGTTTGTTGTTGAAAATGTATACTAGTACGCATTGGAGTCAAATTTTTGAAATAGCTTAAATATCTAGTTGTGTTTATTGTATTTGTCCATATAAATTTCGTCTGCTTAATGGTAGTGCGAAGTGAATTTTTTTTCGGGGGTAATGTCATATTATTAGAAGAAATGAGTTCCTTTTTTTTCTTCTTTTTGCCATTTTGTTACTGCAAAATCATAGTGTATTTGTGTATGTATTATTGTGGTTCTTCCAAATCATATTCTTCTTTTCGTAGACAATGGATTGTTGAGATTTCCAATTTATTTTATTAACTTAAACATTTGTGTGGAACTTTGATGATTGCGAGAAGCAAACTCAGTTTACATGTACATATTCAATTGAAATACATATATGTAGTTGGTTAAACAGGTCGATAGCAACCACAAATTGATTTGTCAATAACCTGATTAGTTATATGTTTAATGGCAGTGTGAAGACCTCTTAATTCTTTAGTTTGGTGGTCTAAGTACTGCATTTACTTAATAGTTTATGGGTTTGATGTACATGTTTGTAGGAGACAAAACAATAAAAGTGTTTTGGGGTGAATTAATTTTCGCTTTACGAAGAATGTTGATGGGCGATTGAAGAGAAACAAGCCCTGCTGGTTAACTTCCTGGAGCTTGGAGGCTTAAATACTAAGCATTCTTTGCAAATAGATGATGATGATGATGATGATGATAAAGTTCGTGATAATGTGACGTGGACGAACAACGGACCACGAAAAAATTTGACAGCTCCGGATTATTGCGTCTGTTTGAACTATCTTCATCGTCAATTTCCAAATATTATTATCGATAATGTCAACAATGGAAATGCCAATGGCAATGCTAGCGACAATGCGAATGTTGATGATGAAGACAAAAGTAGTAATGTTCGAGAGATGTTCCGATGTCCGATGGATCCATTATTTGGGATTGGAGTGTTTAGATGAATTGTTACATATGTTTGTAGACTTCGTTAGTGTTTAAGACTTGGTAACGCCTTTTGGTAAGGGTTTCATGATTTTTGTTTTTTCGTAATTTAATTGTTAAGACGACAATTATTATTGTGTGCATATATGAATATGTCAAAACTTAAAATGGCTGGCTCGAATTTTGCAAAATGAGATTTTCAATTGTTTTATCCAAGAGATGATAAATTGTTGAGTTAAAAAAAATTAAGAAGAGGATGGTGGTGGTGACAGGTGAATTTAAGGGTATTTTAGACATTTCACCTGTAATCCCATCTAATCAAGTGAACAAAATAAAAAATTGTTAATTATTTGACTATTAATATCTAAGTCATCCCACAAACCAAACCAGATGATTAGTGTCACTCAGAGTCATATCAATCCCAATATTAATTGTCCCATCCCACTCTTTCTATCCAAACCATCCAACCAAAAAGGCCCATAGTGTTTCATTGTATTGAGCTGGACACAAAAAAAAAGAACAAGAGAATAATATACTTATTTCTCTCTATATTACTATGGGCTCGTTCGGTTACCGCTATAAGGTTCAACTGACTAAATAGTAGGGACTAATTGCATGTCCGATTGGTAAGATTCACACTTTTTCAAACCCGCTACTAAATTCAAAACCCGCTATTAAATGCTACTATTTCATTAAATTAGTAGCACCCCTCCCCCTAGATTAATTTAATGGGACTCTTTGAGGAAACCCCCTCATTACTTTTTTTAATGGAGAGAGGTCCAAAATATTTCAGTTCATTTGAGAAAAGCTCACACCCATTTTGAGCCATTATGTTTTCCAGCTTTGCCCCCGCCCGCCACATCATCACTAGGTCACGCGCTCAGCGATTTTTTTTTCCCCATTTTTTTCCCCCTTCTGTATCAGTTTCCTTAATCGACTATGAAACATAGTCAATTAGCCTTAATCGACAATGCTTCATAGTCGATGAAGGAAAATCTTTAATTTTTAAATTTTTTTTTGTTTTTAAATTTCTTTTTTCTAATCGACTATGATGAAACATGGTCGATTAAGAATCTGCTACTAAACATAATAAATCACAATTGCGAAAAAAATGCAAAATCAACTATATTTTACAAAAAAAACAAAAAATATACAAACATTATAATTGATTTATACACTTGGAATCAATAAACAAAAAATCCAAAAAAAAAAAATGGAGTCGATCAACCTTAATCGACTGCCAGAACACTATGGTGCACGGACACGGATACGTGGACACGGTGATACGCGGATACGGACACGGTGATACGGCATTTCCAAAAAAATAGGATACGGACACGTGGGGGATACGTGTAAATATAAAAAATGTAGGGGTATATTTATAAATAATAAAAATATAGGGGTACATTTATAAATTGTAAAAAATATGTATAAGTCGTCATCGCATAAGAGAACCACTCGCCCTTGTTGCTCGTGTTCTTGATCGCCGTCGCATGCTAGACTTTTGGAGTTTTTGGTGGACTCACAAAGAAAACAAAGGAAATGTGTATTACAGAGAAAAGAAAATGCGCATTTTTTTTATTAGAGCTCTCCTTTACAACGTAAGAGAAGTGTCCCAACTTTTTTAAAATTGTGGACACTGCCCGATACGGGTGTCCTACTTTTAGCGAAATTACGACACGACCCGACACGGGTGTCCGAGAAGTGTCCGGGAGTGTCTGAGTGTCCAGGTATCCGATACGGGGACTCTTCACCTTCTAGAAGTGTCCGTGCAGCATAGCCAGAACATAGTCGATTAGCTTAATCGACTATTGAACATGGACATAGTCGATTAAGGTTTCAACCTGTGCGAAATTCTCTACAGGCGCCGTCCTCCGTCCGATCCACAAAAAAACTCAAAATCAGCCTCCCCATCGTCACCACACCGCCGGACTTGGTGGGAGTTTTCTTTTCCCCTTGGCTGAAAATTTAAATGCGATAATTACAGTAAGGAAGAAAGAAAGGAGAGCATATATCCAGATTTGTTTATGAATTACCTGTTCTTAGTGAAGAACTCCTTGGCGGCGGCGGCGGAGCAGACCACCACCCGCAGGCCACCACCGACGACTTCAAGCACACCAGCTGCGAGAACGTCTCCAGTCCCCGCATAGTTCCCCATGGGGTTTCTGCGGTCAGAACGGCGGCGACGGCGATGGAGGGGATGTCGAGCGTGTACGACTTGTTGGCGTCATGTGCACGCGCGGCGATGGTGTCGGCGACTGTGATTGTGAGGGTTTTGAGCGGTGAAGACGAAGTGAGGTTGAGTGGTGGAAGGACGAGGGGACGGTGGTGGTCGGTGAGGATCGGCGGCGGTAGCAGTGGAGAAATTAGGGTTTCAAAATAGTATATTGACAATTAAGGTTAGGTTTGGAATTATAAAAATAATACTTGACAGAATACTAACCAATGGGGTTTTCTCTAATTATTTTTGGAAGGGAGTTTTGCTTAACTGCATTTCCTAGATGATGGAGGTATTGCTAATAATCCCTAATTTAATAGGGGTGACTAAAAAGGAAAAATACAATTTTATCCTTAAAATTATATTTTATTATTGTAAATTAAGTGGTTTTATAGAGAATTCATATGTAATAACTGATGTTAACAAAATTTAATAGAAAATCTAACCTAAGAAACCGTACATTCTACTAACTAAATAATTAATTAGTCAGTAGGAAGTTAATCCAATCTCATGTAATCCAATCTAATCCAATATAGGTAACCGAACGAGCCCATAAGTTTCTAATATATATGTATAAGAAATTGTATGACCTAAAAAAATAGAAAAAAAATGTGAGGTGCAAAAAAAAAAAAAACAGATTAATGCAGAATAAAAAATAATAAATGCAATATTATTTGGTGCAAATTTTAAATGTATGAAGAATAATTTTAGAAATAATTTAATAAAGTTATTAGTCCATAGACTCAATCAAATATAATGAAACGTTGGACTATTAATAATTAGTTACTTATTTGAACGGGGTTAATATATATATATATATATATATATATATATATTTTCGAGTAAAAAGCAGTTTACCCCCTAAACTAAGACCCGTTTTGCGCTTTACCCCCCTAACAATTTTTTTTTGCACGTTTTTACCTAAACTCGATTTTTTGTTGCACGGTACCCTAAAAGTAGTATTTTCAGGTAATTTTCACCGGAATGTTGTGCACGTGCCATTCATGTGAGATTAACAGGGGCAAAATTGTATTTGCCTTTCTTTTTTTTCTTTTTTTTTTTTATTTTTCCTTTTTTCTCTTCCATTTAATTTTGTTTTTCCCCATCTGCCTTCTTTCTCAACTCATCTGTTCGTGAAACAGAGTGCAGAAACACAAAACGCAGAATAACAAAATCCTCGAAAAACCTCCAAAATAAAACATAAAAAGAATAAGAAAAGGAACAAAAAATTGAGAGCAAAAGCAAACCTTAATCTCCCCTTAATTATCAGACACCAGTACTCAAATTGTGTTTTACTTACATCAGCATGTGGGTCAGTGGCGAGGCCAGAAAAAATTGTGAGGGGGGGCTTAAACATATCGGGGGTTCGGGGGCAGAGCCCCCGAAAAAAAATTTGCTATCGAAGAAATTTAAGATGAAAATTTGATTTGAATTTTTTTTCTCTCTATTTCCGGAAGATAATACCCAAACGAATCGCGAAAGTTAAATTAC
>NW_012193298.1:165587-194454 GCF_000504015.1 Erythranthe guttata | reverse complement strand
GGAAAAAAAAAAAGAGAAATTAAATCTAGTCAAGATGTAAGAGAAAGACAATATTACCCCTGTCAATCTCATGTGTGGTGCACGTGCTCGGGTTTCCGGTGAATTTCGCCGGAAAATGGCAATTTTTAGGCATTATGCAACAAAATAGCGAGTTTAGGTAAAAACGTGCAAATTTTTTTTGTTTGGGGGGCAAAGTGCAAAACGGGCCTTACTTTAGGGGGTAAACTGCTTTTTACTCTATATTTTCTGGTTTCCCTTTCGCACTAAAATATCCGTATCTCCCAGTTTCAGGACTTTCCCATCTGCAGAATCCTTTCTTCTACGCCGAATAGGTGCGGGTATAAAATTAAAATTAAAATGTAGTAATTGAAAAATAAATTTGTTATATATATATATATATATATATATATATATATATACATACGAAATTGGATTAATTCTCTAACTAAACATTAATTTTACTCAAAAGTCGGTTGGTCTGATAATAGTGTACTACAGACTTTTTTGATAATAAAAATTTATTATAAATATTTAATCGTAATTCTTGTTTTCTTCACGTTGAAATAATATATAGACGTAGTAAACTCAAAAACTCGAAACATAAATTTATAAATATCTACGTACTAAAATTTTAAATATTTTTTGAAAACACTTTTAAAAACATCTTATAATTGAAGAAAAAACTGAAAAATGAAAAAAAGGGAGATGGCCGATAATGCTACCTGCCCATCCATTATTTACCCGACAAAATCGATTGTCAACCATTATCCGACCCGAAATGATCGAGCTGGGAATGATGTTCGATATTCAAAAAATCGGTTGGTCGATGGAGGTAATTGGTCGCTAATTATCCGACCCCACCCATGTCCAACCTAATTAAAGGTACACATGTATAGTGGTATCTTATTCTATAAAATTCATGGAATGTAACCTGAAATGAAAACCGAGTTGATTGCATTAGAAAAATCGGGTGGTCGATGGAGGTAATTGGTGGCTATTTCTCGATTTTTTTAATATAGTTTTCTAGGAAAAGAAAAATAATTTCAATTTTGTTCCATTAGAAAGAAATAGTATGAAAAAGTAAAACATATAAAAACATTAATATCTCATATATATAATTTGTCGAAAATATAGAATTTTCTAAAATGATTTTGAATGCCAAAATTGAATATAATTCCAATCCCAATCCATATAGTCTCTCCAAAAAAAATCATAAATTATACTACATGGGTACTGCTAACTTGATTTTTTGAATAAGAAATATTGGAGATCAAAATTTGGTTATTATTTTTGTGTATAATCACACAGTGTATTTTATCGGGTATAACATCAAATAATTCCCACAACACCATAGAATAAAGCGATCTTAAAACTAATAAAAAAAAAAAAAAAAAAAAAAAACCTAACTATCGTGAAAAAAACAGAAAAAAAAAAAGAGTTGGTTATTATTTTTGTGTATAACCAAAAATCCGATTTTAGGAGGTCCCAACCAAACAGAGCCTTCAAATTTGAATCACAGCTTTATATATAACCGTCGTTGTTTCCCCCAAACAACTCCAACCGTGAAGTGCAGAACCGCTGGTAGAGAGAGAGAGAGAGATTCAGTTTGTGAAGTGCAGAACCGCCGGTAGAGAGAGAGAGAGAGAGAGATTCTGTTTGTGCGTGGAGAAACCGGAGAAGCATGTCGGCCACACAGGCACCACCATCGCCGACGAGAGTCTCGAACGCCGTGGAAGGTGTCGCCGCCGCGGCTGAACTCATGACGGTGCTGATAACGGGGGTGAGCCGTGGTCTCGGCAGAGCCCTAGCACTGGAATTGGCCAAGCTCGGCCACACCGTAATCGGCTGCTCTCGCTCCGCGGACAAGCTTTCCTCACTCCAATCGGAGCTCGCCGCCGCCTCCGAGAACAAGAGCAACAGCGGCAAACACCTCATCCTGAATGTTGACGTGGTAATTTTATCCTACACTATACTCCCTCTATTTCTTTCTATTTTTCTCTTGCTTAATTTTATGTGTCTGTAATCATGGTTCCATTTTTTTTTTTTATTTTTTTTTCTTCATTTTTTGGCAACTGGTGTTCAATCAGAGGTCCGATAGTAGCATCGAGGAGTTGGCGCGTACCGTTGTAGAAAAGAAGGTCATTCCCAATATTATAGGTACATCTACTAAATAATTTTTATATTTTTTTTGTGTTTATTTGAGATTGTTGTTTACTGTTGAATGTGTTTGTTGTGGAAATGGTTGTTTGTATGATCTTTTTTCTTTTGTTGCAGCTTTAGATATATTTGTTTTATTTTTAGATGAGATTTGGTCGTTCTATTTTTACGATATAGTTTGAATTTCGAACAATCTAATGTTTCGATCTGGATATGCGTTTTAGGCAATGCTTCCTTGTCTGTGCACACTTCAATTGATGATGGCAGTTGCTTAGACTTGTAGCAAACAGATTTTGAATAGTTTAGGCCACACGTGGCTACGAATTTGTAGTGACGGCGAAAATTAAACAAGATGATAAACACAATAACCGAAGGGTGTTATACATTTATCTCATCCGAGCATAGATAAAATTTCATTTCAACAAAAAAATGAAATAAAAGATCGAAGTATAACAAATTAGTTGAGGCGATATTCACTTTTGATGAAATGGTGTTTGGATATAAGATTGTTTTGGAGTTGAATAGTAGTACAGTATCTCGTTTATCAGCTCGCTAAAAAATAGGCAAAGCGGATATGGTTGCCCCCCTTGTGTTCTTCCCTGTGCAAATTGAACATACGGCTGAACTTTTTCATTGTTGTCATTGAGTGAGTGAGTAATGGTGGGTTAAATATCTTTCCTGTCAATAATAGGGCCTTAGATATTTTATCGCAAATATTTCGCATCCAATCACCATGTAATTATGAAGAATAAAAATAGTTGAAATTAGAAAGTTTTGAAAAAACTCTTACAAGCAATCAAGACCTATTTTTCACTTTTCCTGCCCCCTCCTTGTTTCTACTTTGGGAACCAATTCCTTTGTGCATTTTTATGTAATAATTTGGATGTGTTCGATAGTACATAACTGGTCTTATTGCACCTTTCTTATTGTTGTTGCAGTATCACCCATTATTCTGGCATAAGTAATAATTTTGCATTACAAACACATTATTTTTTACATGGCATTGGTTTAGTTCTTATTTCTTAATGGTACTTATGTTGCTGCATATGAAAACATAGTGAGAGAACTTTGCTTTAGGTTGTTAAAAGGGCTGGTTTGTGTTCGATTTTATGCACTCGCAATTTATATTTTGTACTCGTTTAGCCAAATTATGTGAAATAATGCGTGATTTTTTTCCAGTAAATAATGCTGGAACGATAAATAGGAATAACAATTTATGGGAGGTTTCAGCAGAACAATTTGACTCAGTAATTGACACCAATCTCAAGGGGACAGCAAATGTACTTCGTCACTTTATCCCTCTCATGATTCAGAAAAAGCAGGGCATAATCTTCAACATGTCATCTGGTTGGGGAAGATCTGTTGCTGCAGAGGTAAAATAGAGTTTTAGCACATGTGTTCGCTTTATTATGTTGGGCAATATTATATATAATTTAAGTATTTTCGGTGTTGGTGCATTTGTCTGTTAAATATATAATGGTTCAATTAACTAATAAAACGATAGTTACTCCTCTCTTAGGCTTTTAAGTTTAAAGAGTTAGTTAGGCAAATACATTCTCTTTAAGCCATTTTCGAACATTTGTTTTAATTTTCAGTCTCCTGAAGTTGAGCTGTACCCGGCATGTTTGGTTACAAGCATCTAAGTTCTGAATATTAATTCCCAAGTACTACATTTTCAAGTCCTGTTTTCGTAAAATGTTATTTATTGTGCTGAAACTTTTTTTTATAATATTAGGTAGCTCCTTATTGTGCTTCAAAATGGGCTGTCGAGGGTTTGACAAAGGCAGTCGCAAAGGAGTTGCCTCCTGAGGTGGCTGTTATTGCACTTAATCCTGGTGTGATTAATACCATGATGCTTGAATCATGTTTTGGAAGGATGGCTGCTCTATATCAAACGCCTGAATCATGGTACTCTCTCTGTATGTGCGTCTGCATGCGTTGTCAATTTATGTGCATTTTGAAATTTAGAGATCATCTATTTCAAAAAATTAAATAAAAATCATCCACAATATTTTCGTCTCTTATAAATCTTGTTTTTCGGTAATAATTTTACTTGCATATGTATATGAGAACAATTAATCGATTTACGGTGAACTAATGATATCAAGTTTCGGATTTCTTTCGTTGAATGATCTTTTTGAGTAGTAAGTTTATAATTGTGAAGTAGCTTTCTACAATAAATTGCTGAAAAATCAGTGTTCCATCATTATAAAATATACATGAAAAATCACTTGTGTACTTACAGTTTCTGACTACACCTTGTAGATAAAAGTTATTTTTCTCATGGAATATTTGTTAATATTCAAACTCATTTTTTTCAATTCAAGAAGAACTCGAAACACGTGAGCATTCCCTTTCAGTTTTTACTGCCATCGGAAGTGTCAGTGGGAACCGTTAAAAGTTAAATTCATTTCGTTAGATATATTGGATGTGAATAGCGATTCACATGTTAGTGGATGAAAGTTCTCTCTAAGTCAGAATTGAACTCCTTACTTAAGAGCAAGAGGATTTCAGAAACTCGTAATTTTTTTGAGAGCGAGAATCTCGTTTATTTAATTGTGCAGGGTCTAAATGGAAATATTCTTCGCACTTGCAGAGCAATTATGTGAACAAAGTCGTCAAAATCTGTCGACCGTAGAAAACACTACTTGAGCTGTCATAATTTATAAACCACTAACATAGTAAAATAAATATTCATTTGATTTTACTTAAAAAAGGGGTGATGAAAACGTTTGGATTTCCGATTATTGTTCAAGTCAAGCTCTTTGATATTTCTCTTCTTTTTTTTATCTAACAGGGCTGAGAAGGCAGCTCCTATAATTCTTGATCTGAATGTGGCAGACAATGGCGCGTCTCTCACCGTGGCATAGATATTCCATAGAGTTTTAAAATGAAACTGAAAGAGACTTGTGCCTATATTCATGCCCTGTGAATGTGAAATAAAAATGTAATGTGTTTGAACTGTTTAGCTTCCGAAAATAATTCTTTGTCGAGAGGGTTACAAAGTACCTCCAAGACTTGGGGAAAAATTAACTTGTAGATGTTTCGTGTTTTGTCGATTGTATGCTCCGTACGGTGAGAAATACAGGTGTGTTGCCATTCTGCTTGAGTTGAGCTTAGTAGAATGATTATTTTTTTTTTACGTAGTAGAACTTGTATATCTCCTTTTTTTCACTATTATAAAAACCTATATTTTTCCTTTTATTCTATATAATATTGAAAATTATGAAAAAGACACGTATTTTGTTTTTCGTTTTTTTTGACATTAGGCATTTATAGACACTCGTAGGAACTTGTAGTAATTTAAATGGGGGCTAAAGTTTTTAAATTGTATAACTAACTATCTGTCACTCAGATTACTACGGGTGTCTATAAATGATTAGGCAGAATTTTTAATTTAAAAAAAAAAAATATGTTATATACATAATTTTTAATTTTTATGCAGACAAAAGAAAAAGGGAAAAAGTTAAGTTATTATAATAGTGAAAAAAATATATATAAAAAAAGAGAAATTGTTCTACCTAAAAAAAATTAGAAAAAAACGTGAGGTGCAAAAATAAAGAGATTAATGGAGAATAAAAAGTAAAAAATGTAATATTACTTGGTGCAAATTCCATTTGTATGAAGAATAATTTTAGAAATAATTTAATAAAGTTATTAGTCCATAGTACTCAATCAAATATAATGAGACGTTGGACTGTTAATAATTAGTTAATTATTTGAATGGGGTTAAAATATATATATATATATTTAAAAAAAAAAAAAGATAATTTAGAAAAATCTAAAGTAAATGGTGAAAGGGAAGAAATAGGAAAGGAGTATGTGTATGTATGTATACAAAATCGGAAATGCTATTTTGCGGTCACAAAATTGCTATTCGCGATTTATAACAAAACTCCCCAAAACTTTTAAAAATATCAAAAACCCCCAAACTGCAAATAGCTGGAAAAAAAAAATTCCCATACAAAATACATGGCTGTAAATTGGAATTACAAATTAACATACACTAAAAAATCTCACTCTGCCTGCCATGGCTGCTGCTGCTGCTGCCGTGGCTGCTGCTTCTTCTTCTCCATTTCTCGGCCACACCTCCTTTCACGCCGTAAGCTTCTTCCACTCCTCTTACTAACCACTTGATTTTGTATTTTTTTTTTCTCTAGGTTCTTCTCTTCAGTTCTAACATCTAGAATTTCGAGGAATTTTGATTGTGTTACTCTGGGTCTCTGAATTTCGATTGAAACTTAGAATTGTTGTTTGTGTATCTGTATTAATTTGAATGAATTAATTTCATCAATTTGTTTGCGCTGCATGAAATTTGTCATGTTTTTTGTTGCTCCAATTGAAATACGTTTGAATAGCATTGGGTAATGCAAGTAGTAGGGTTTTGATTCGATAGGAGTTGCATTGTGCATGAGTTAGTCAGCAAATTGTTGGCAGAATTTGTGTACGCCGTACTGTCAAAAGATTGAATTGCTGTTAATTTGATTTGATTTTTGTAGCATCTCGTTTCCTTAGCAGGTTTTTTTTCGATGCAATGTTCTTTAAAACGGTCCGAGTCCTTGTTTTGTCAATTGAAATTTGTATGGAATATCCTACATTCTCTTATGTTATGGTCTTAAATATGGGCATACAATTATTTTCGACTCGCTCGATATCATATTTTACAAGACGAGGTTTATTTAGTTTCAAGGAAACTGTAGTATGTCTTGCCGTTGAATGTGCTATTCATCTGATGGTGCTCTTTATTTAATTGTTTCTTCGTAACCGAGACTAGACATGTTTTACTGTTTCTGGTTTTTTTTCTGCTTAGCGAAATTGACTAATTTAACTCTCTTACTACAGAGGAAAACATCTGTTAATAGATACAGACGTAATTCAGATGTTGGATTTAGCATAAAAGCTATATTTTGGGGGCCAAGGAAGGCCGCGGAGCCCACCAAACTGGACTTGTCCCTTGGCGATTTCAGTTTGACAGAATCAGCATCTGAGGTTGTTTACTTACTTGGTGGCCCCTTAATATCTTTTCGAGTTTGATTCTCAAATTTCATGACGCAAATGTCAATGTCGTGCTATTTTTTTGATCTGTTGTAGGGAGATACCACTAGTTTCGATAAATCCAGAAAGCTATCAGTTCAAGTGGTTTCGTCGATCTCAGAGGTTTCAGCGGATGAATGGGATGCTTGCAGTCTTGATGCTGCAGGTCTGGATAAATTTAATCCGTTTCTTACACATGGTTTTCTTTCAAGCCTAGAGGACTCGGGCTCTGCAGTGAAGGTTAGCAATTTCAACTTCTGTACCATTTGCTCGTGATTTATTATGTACGTCATGGGAAAAGAAATCATGATAGTGATTATTAAACTCCCTTCCAGGAAACAGGATGGCTTCCACAACATATTGTTGCTCGGGATGAATCTGATAAAGTTCTTGGAGTGATTCCTCTCTACCTGAAAAGGTTTGATTTATTTAAAGATGCAAAAAGAAAAAAGTAAATATGTTCCTAATTTTTAGTTTTGATTTTATATACAAGTGACACGGACTTGTAAATAGCTATCATAATAATGCTTACAAAAAGACGAGACGTTGTCTTATATATTTGTGCCTGAGTATATCCCTTTATTTTACTCTGCAGCCATTCTTACGGTGAATATGTGTTCGATCATTCATGGGCAGATGCCTATTACAGTTACGGGTCGAGATATTATCCGAAATTGCAGTCCTGTGTGCCATTCACACCTGTTACCGGCTCGAGGATCTTAATCCGTAATACAAATTACAGAGATCAGGTCTTTGATATCTTAGTCTCTGCTATGATAGCACTGACAATCAAGGTAGTTATTTAGTCTAGCTAACGTTTCTCATTGTATCCGTATAAAAATCCACCGAATGAAATGATATATTTTCTGATTGCCCTTTCGTACTAAAATATCCGTATCTCCCAGTTTCAGGTTTCGTCGCTGCACATCACTTTCCCATCTGCAAATGAGTGGGGGAAGCTGAAGGAGAAGGGCTTTCTGCAGAGAGTCGGAATGCAGTATCACTGGAAAAATCATAATTATAAAAGGTAGCTAGATTCTGCATATTTCATTTGCTCATTGCAATAGCTGAATCGAAAAATCTAATAAATTGCATCTGAAATTGTTCTCTTTATTAGTAGTCAAGGAGTAGTTGCTTGCTAAAAGATAGGTGCCTCAGAGAAGAAAATAAGAAGAAGTCACGTAAAGAATGCAAAATGATCTCCTTAACCAACTTCTATAAACTTTGCATGAACCAAATTCTTTGAGCTGCAGTGTATGAAAATTACTTATTGATGTCCTTATACGAGATATCGCTAAGAAAATAGTTGCATGCATAAACTTGTAAGCTCTTTTAATTTAATCCATATTCAGTTTTATTCCTTCTTTTGAGAACAGTTATCACGGCCAGGTAGTAAGCCACCCATCCTTATTTAAGCAACACTTCCTTATAAGATAGCAATATATATATATATATATATATATAAATAAGTAATTCACTAAAATGAAGGTTATTCTTGTGCTAATGCAATTGTCGTTATCTCAACAGTTTCGACGATTTCTTGATGGACATGAAGCAAAGTAAAAGGAAAAATATCCGTCAAGAGCGCAAGAAGGTACGTTGTCATTTCACGATGGTTAGGATAACTTGTTTCACAAGAAAAGAAGTTGCTAATAATGTACATTGTTTCCTTGTTGCAGATTTCTACACAGAATTTGACCATGAAACGCCTAAGAGGATATGAAATTAAGGTATGCATGGGATTCTATCTTCTTTTGAGTTAAGTATGTATCTTCACAGCCCTACTGCCGTATTATCTTTTTTTTTTTAATTGTTTTTGAGGTTTTATCATAATTGTTACATACGTCGCCCCGAAAACAGTCAACAACCGTTTCGTGTACTTACAGTCTCAACTTTGTTTGTCTGTTATGTCGGCAGGCTAAGCACTGGGACACGTTCTATAAGTTCTACAAAAACACTACAGATAACAAGTTCGTTTGCTGACCTCTCGCTGACATCATAAACTTCGACTACTTTTAGGATTTTTTTTGTTAATTATGACAGTAAATATCGTTCATTCAGGTGGGGTAGTGCTTATCTAACAAGAGATTTCTTCCACAACATGGCTTCAAAAATGGGCGACAATGTTCTTCTTGTAGTTGCGGAAGAAGGGGACGAACTTGTCGCTGGAGCACTTAATCTTATCGGTGGAGATACTTTATATGGACGCCTTTGGGGTTGCCTCCCCGAAGCATACTACCCAAGTCTACATTTTGAAGCCTGCTATTATCAGGTTCCCTTTTTTCCCTTTACTCGAGATAGTTGTTTCATTAAGAGTCATTATTTATGTGATTTTAGAATTAGATTAGTAGGAAGTGTTTATTGTCAAAAAGTTCGTGAAAAAATTCAAATGTTTGAATTTGTAATCTATATTTTTATCCGATTTACCAATTCCACTCCTAAAATACAATTCCGGCTATTATTGCAGGCTATAGAAGCAGCAATTGAATTTAACCTTGACAAGGTAGAGGCTGGAGCACAAGGTGAGCATAAAATTCAGAGGGGCTATTTGCCGGTGCCTACCTACAGTTGTCACTTTATTCTCGATGAAGGTTTCAGGAGAGTCATTTCCGATTTCTTGCTACGTGAAAGAGCTCAGGTAAATATATAATCCTTTAAAAAAATAAATAATAAGTATTCATCTTCACCGTGTTTGTCAATTTTTCTACCTTACCTTTATATTTGGATTGTTTGACACAGCTTGAACATGTCATGGAGTTATTACACGAATCTAGCCCGTTCAAGGACAACGCTGCTTGATTTGCTAAAAGTGGATATCAAGCAATCGGAACGTTCTTCGCCTGTAAGAAAGCATCCTCTCTTATTCAGATTGATAAAACATTATTTAAAAAGGTGGAAATTGCGAATACAGAAAGGTCCGTATTTATACTGTACAGGCTCCGCCGAAATAGAAATAACAGGTGGATACAGATTGATGAAGTATGCCGTATGTTGTACATATGTTGTAGGAGAATAATCCCTTGGACGAATTTGTAAATAATATTACTAAGCCATTACTATCATTATTATTCGTCGTGTATTAAACTCGAAAACAATACAGTTAGACGATTGTACGATACATTCAGCCACATGGCACAAGATGCGGTAATTGGTGAAACATATATCAAGAATTAGCTACTTGAATTCCTATGTTTACGCCGCTATTATCTTCTCTAGTTTTTTTCGTGTGGAAAATCGTAAGGTATAACTTACAGTTTTAACTTGGACTATTGATACACAAATTTTATTCCCAGCAACACTCACAACAATTGACAATTTGACATTATTCATGTCAACAACATATTTGTGCAAAATAAATATTTTGAGTTCATACAAAAAAACCAAATGAGTGAACTATCCACTATTGTGTAAAGTCCACCAAAAAAATTGTCTTATTTCAGTAACGAATATGCAAGTATACATAAATACATACATGTGGGAAACCAAAGCTTCGAATTCTGCAGGCCAGCCAAGGAAGAAACTCCTCGACAGCCGAACGAGGCTTCGTCTTCGTCGTCCAGTCATCAATCTCGTCAGATAGACAAAACGACTGTAAATCCCAAAAAAAGAAAAAAAAAATGGCATTTTTTTTCGAAGGCCAGTCCAATTTGACTGACTACTTCTGGTGAGCAATTTGTGGATAGAGTCCCAAAACATGCTCCGGCATAAAATCGTGCCTCGTCAAGATTCCCACAATTGGAGGCCTCTGTAAAAATCAAGAAAACATCGATACATTTACTTCTAACAGAAATCATTGAGAAAAAAGAAACAAAGATTGAATTTTGAACTCACCCCAGGTGTTTTCGGGACAACACACAAGTGTCTAAGTCCGAGTTCCCGAAATAAGACAGCAGCTTTAGCAAGAGACATAGTATCCGCAACCATGTAAGGAGAAGTATTAGTAACCGGATGCAAATCAACATACATCTCCATTTCCTCCTCACTCAGATCCAAATCCTCCACTTTAAGCCCCTTCCCGGACCCAGGTTTAGCAAAATCGAATGCATGAAAAACTGTCAGAAGCTCCGAACCACTCAAAACTCTGTTCTTCGTAAACTTTTTCCTTTGCAGCAGAACAAGCAAGTGTGACCTCAAAACCAGCCCGGAAAGTTCTGGAGCCTCCACGAACGGAGGCTCGTCCACCACCGGAAACCCGTTGTGCCTAGTCATCGTAAGCGCGTGCATAATATTCCCCACTTTTTCGACGCTCGAAAAAACAATCAACGGTCCAGAACAAACGTCACCTGCAGAAAGATGCCTCATGTACGGTTCACCATGGGCCTCTAAATAAGGCAACCCTTTCAACTTCACAATCTGGTCATAAACGCCCTTATTAAAACAATCCGCCACCGTTTTCGAAATAAGAAGCACAAGCATAACCAAAGGCAGCATTAATAAATCATTAGTGAGTTCAAGAAGTATAACACAAAGAGATACAGTCATTCTCATGGTCCCACCGAGAAATGAAGCGGCTCCTAGTAAGGCGAACAGGCCAACATCTAAGCTGGAAAAAGAGCCCATCAGCCGCCCGACGAGGCGGCCGTAGGAAGCTCCGGCGAGTATGACGGGGATGAACAGCCCGGAGGGTACTGCGATTCCGTAGGTGATGATTCCGAGAAAGTATATTCCGGTGAAGAAAATGAAGAGGGTTGTGATGTGGAACTCGTTTTTGTTGCCGGAGCTGAAGAGGTTGCGAATTGCGTCGTCGTTTGTGTTGAGGAAGAGAGAGGCGAGGTCGTTGTAGTGTCCAGGCTGGCATTGGAAGTTCTTGTAGTTTCCGGAACGTCCGATTGTGGGGCACTCTTTGTCGGAGTCGGTGGGGCAGGGCGTGCACTGTGCAATCCATGGAAGGCCGTATGCACAGCATGATGTTAGAAGGGAGATGGCGATAACTAGCAAGATCTTGAAAGCAGGGCCTCTCCTGCATGCAGGTAATATAATTGTTGATTGATGAAGATTAGGGAAGAAGATAGATGATTGTGATTAGGGTGGAGATCGGACTGATCGGATCCGAATTAGCAATTTCGGAAAAAAAAACGATTTTTTTCGGAAGTGAAAAAGTAATTCTAATTCCGTTCCAGAAAAAAAGGGAAAATTTGGAAATTGGAATTTCGGAAGTTGGAATGAAAAAAACAGTTTCCAAAATCAGAAATTCCATTTTTTAGCGACCTAATACATAAAATACATAATAATATTGATATCAGTAAGTGTATTTTCAGAAAAAAAATCGGAATTAATACTTCCGAAAAATCAGATTTTTTTCGGAAGTGAAAAACTAATTCTAGTTCAGTTCCAAAAAAAGAAAAAAGGGAAAAACCGGAAATCAGAATGAAAAAATCGTTCAAAAATCAGAAATTTCAGGATCAAAGTCCTCGCAGAAAATTCAAAATTTTTAGCCACCTAAAATACAAAATACTTAATAATATTGATTTTATAATTGTATTTTCGGGAAAACAAATCGAAATTTTGGAATTACTTTCGGAAATTAAAATCGAAACGGAAATCGAAATCTCATATTTGTCCAATTTCAATCCAAAAAAAAAAAACATTGAGAAAATTGGAATCGGAACTTTTTGAGTGAAAAAACTTGTTCCAAAATCAGAAGATGTCGGATCGGAATTGGCAGAAGTCGGAGATTCCGTTCCAATTTCAACCCCTAAATGTATTGAAACATATACATATGTGTAAAAACATTGACTTATATATTGAAAAAAAAAAAAAAAAAAGCAAGCGTACTCGTTGATGAAGCTATAAGTTCTGAGGACTTTGTCCACAAGATAATTGTAAAGAGATCCCAAAAGGCCACCAAGAACACCAATTAGTATAACCGCAAGCAGATCAGGGGTGTTGTAAGCAGGGATTTCTGAGTTTACATCGAACATGATTAGACCTCCTTGTCCAAATAGTCCGCAATTTCCGTTTCGGCAAAAGCTTATGAATGATCTTAACACCACAGCCACAACTGCAGTTGTGAAGAATGTCCGCCAAAGAAGAGCACTTCGCCACCTGCAAACGTATATATATACTATAAATCCCATCAAATCCGGAGGAGCTAAAGAGATCGGTTCATAAAGCTAATAAATCTTGCAATTGTTACGAAATGGAACAAATTTGCAGCCATCATTTAAAACAGCCGAAGAAGGCCATAAAAAGTGGAATTTACATATTTTCTATAGCAGAAAATGTCTCTCGTTTTCTGCTACCAAACTTCAAGATACCACTGAAAAGGGCTTTTTTCAGGTAACAACAGCAATTAAGAGTAATCATTTATTTTCCTCAGGGAAGTGTTACAATATGTTATAGATAACGATTCAATAATATTTTCGAAATATTAATGAAATAATAAAACCGATGGAGAGAGAACTGAGAAGGGAAAGATACCATGAAGCTGCTTCTTCAAGAGCGAAAAGTACACCACCAACTGGAGCACGAAAAGCAGCAGCTACACCAGCAGCAGCACCGCAGGTGATCAAATCCCTTCTGTCTCGATCATTTTTAAAGAATCTGAGCCATTTCCAAGTTAAACGATACTTGCGGGACCCACCTTGTCCAAGTAAATTTGCTATACACGCACCAGTGTGTACCATTGGACCTTCCTTACCAACCACAAGTCCAGCAGCAACTCCAAAAATAGAACCAAAAATCTACAGAAAATTAGAATGTGTGTGTATTAGACTATTAGTAGATTATACTGATAAAAAAAAAATATAAGTTTAAAACAAAAAAAAAAGCAACAAGATATTGGACGAACCTTGACAAATAAGGTACTCGGAGCCAAAATGGAATGAGCATCTACACCGTTAAGATAGGCTTTAACCTCGGGTATGCCGGACCCCGCTGCTGCCGGGGCAATGAATGCACATAGCGCAGCAGCAGACACTGCAAGTATCATATTTATTCCAGCAAATGCTGCGAATGCCTGATAGTATCTGTAGCGAAATAAATTTACGATATCCTTATTTTCCAAAATTAAATGACGAATCAAGTACAAACGATTCCCAAGAACTCGGCATTTCATACATACATACGCATATGTTAAGAATTTGTCGACTTAACAAGTAAAAGCTGTATATACGGTACGGTACAAATCAAGAAGAGTGGGCTTACTTTTCCTTGAGCATTAAATTACTAGTGATGAGAAGTTTGACACCAGCAATGTTTTCGACTGCAAGGTTATTGAAGAAGCCGACAACGCCTGTGAATAATCCGATGAGAAGAGCAAGCGTCCATTTGAGGAAAACGTACTGAAAAATCTCGATCCTTTTTCTGGTTCTCCAATCCTGCTTAATGAGTTCATTTTCGAAAATCCTGCAAAATAAAGTGAATCATATGTTATTATAATTATTCCCTCTAGATTGCAGAATAATTTAAACAGAGTAGATAAAACACTTTAAAATTCGGTCGCTTCGTGATTGCGTTTCTCTATTCGGTTTATTAACAGATTACACCACCAGAAAAGAGCTAGCATATGATACATACACATATAGATACATATTACATATACAGATCAACTAATCACATTCCAAAATTTAAAAGTCAATCCAAAATCTGAGATCAATTTCTAGAACCAACCAAAGTTTGAAGAAATTACCAAATCAAAAACAAAACAAAAAAAAAACTAATAATCACAATAAACAAATCAGTGAGAATTCTACATATAATCATGGAAAAATTAATTAATTAATTACCTAATTAAATAAAAAAAAGAAGAGAAAAGAGACTCATACTCGTAATCGAGGCTCTCGATGGGATAAACCTTGGCGCCAACAATGGCAATCTGAGAGGTGGTGTTGACTCTGCTCCTCAGATTCAACAACGGCTCTCTCACCGCGCCGCCTTCCCTATCCCAAAACGACGACGCATTGCTGTCTCTTCTCTCGTACAAATACCCACCCACTCCACCACCGCCGCCGTCGTGCTCTATATCCCCTCCGCCGCCGCCCAAATTCTCATCATCTTCGCGACGATCCATCAATCAATCAACCAATCAATTAATTAACAAACAAATCCGGAGAAAAAATTCTCAAAACAGAATCTCACATATATACATGTATGTATGTATAATTTAAAATAAAAAATAAAAATGGATGATTTAATAAATTTTGTGATGTATCTAAAAAAGGAAGGAAACAGAGAGGAGTGAGGTTGTTGATTCCAATTATATAAATGAATTATGGATTTATTATTAATGGATAGAGCTTCCTCCAAGCTTCTTCAATGGCGTCCATGGAAAAACAAAATGTACGAAGGCTTGATTTGTACACAGTGATCACTAAATAAAGGCAAATTGCATGTGATTCTTTTCAGGAAAAAAGAAAGAAATTAATTATTTAGCTATGATTGGATATTGGGATTCATTATTATTTTTTTAGGAAATATTATTTTATTGGTTGGTTTGGTATTTTATTTTATTTTATTTTAATTCTTTTTGAGTTCATTTATTTTTTAATTTTCTTTTGGTATTCGAGTGTTTAATAATTA
Source organism: Erythranthe guttata (assembly GCF_000504015.1). Next base: position 178,743 of record NW_012193298.1, on the reverse strand, counting down.
TTCGGTTATGAAATTATTTTTATTATAATTTTCGATAAATACATTTTTCTGTCCAGTATAGATTATTCATTGTATCATTAGTTCAATGTACTATAGAGCCTGTTTCTCGAAATGATTCTCTTATTAACAACAATGGAAAAAAGTTTTATAGCTGAATTATAAGAAATCTACACCCAAAGTTCTAACCATATTACGAAAAAACGAGGGACGCGATTGATGGTGATGTGAATTTTAATAAGAATCAAACGAAAATTAAATTGTATTTTATTAAACTTTCATAGATCTATAAAATATGTATTGTACTACGTAATTTAAGAATTGTTTTTATGCATTATTAATTTATGTATTATACCGGTTTCTTAAATTTTTTGGTGAATTATTAACTTAGCATGCTGTACCCGAATCGGAGAGGCAAAAGTATATTGTTTAAACGAAATTATTAGTTTATCAGGCAGGGGCGGACCCAGGGAGTAATGAAGGGGGGGCTAGAATATTTTTTTTAGACTAAAATGATACTAAATTTAAAGTTTGGGGGACTAAATGGTATAAATTAATAGATAAATAACATAAAATATTAAAAATTTAATAAAAAACAGATAAAATTTTTTTTTCTACAGGGGCGAAGGGCCCCCCAAAGTATACCTTGGGTCCGCCCCTGTTATCAGGTATTAATTTATCGAGTTTATACCTCCCAACTGAAATAAATATTAGATAGTACTAATATATATTAAACAACCTATTGCCACGTTTGTATGTCTAGAAAAACAAAGTGCCACTAAAGTTTGAAAAGGTTGAATTGTAATAGTGGTGGAGATCTTGGCGTATGGGTAAGGAGTAACTTTTGTATTGGATGCTTCTAGATTTGATGACACAATTTAAATGCTAAGTAATTTAATATGGATCTTACACTTGGACAATTTTTTATTTTAATCTTAAACAACTTTTAATCGAATATTTGACACGTAGGATCCTTGATCATCATATTCCACGTCCATAACATAGGGGTATAATAATTCTTAGAGGGTGTTTGGCTAAGCTTATTTTAAACAACTGATAAGTTCTTACGTCTGATAAAATGTTTTAAGAGCTGATAAGTTTTTTTTTTTTTTGATAAAAAAGAGCTGATAAGTTGTTACATCTTATTTTTAGGATTAATTTTTAGAGTGTTTGGATAATAAGCTTATTTCTTATTTTTATTCATTATAAGATCTTAAATAAAAAGGTGGGGTATAGATACTTTTTTAAAAAGATCTTATTTGCTCTCCAACAGCTTATTTTAAAAAAAATTAAGATCTTTTTAAAAAAAATTACCAAACACTTTGGAAGAGCTTATAAGCTCTAAAACATCTTATAAGCTCATTTTAACATCTTATAAGCTTAGCCAAACACCCTCTTAAAACTAGCATATAAGATGTTTACTTTAGTAACAGCTTATAAGTTCTTTTAAAGTGTTTTGGTAATTTTTCAAGAAAAATCTTAAGAATTCAAATAATTAGCTGCTGAAAAGTTTTTAAAATTAAAAATATATATATACTCCACCTTCTCATTATCTAAATATTTTAAAAATTAATTCTAAAAATAAAATATAACAACTTATCAACTCTTAAAATAACTTATCAGACGTAACTGCTTATGAGTTGTTTAAAATAAACCTAGCCAAACGGGCACTAAGTAGTTGAATGTAATAACCCTTTTTTATTTAATGATTTGAAGACAACAACTTCACCACATGGTTGAAACTTAGACTATAGGGAAATTAGGTTAGGTTGTGGTTGTCTATAATTATCAATATTCAATACTTACAATCAAACTTGTATTAACGTAAAGTCACATCCTAAAGTATGATCATGTAATCTACTTGTACATTATTTACAGGCAAACTCGTATTAAAATTGTGTTTATTCAGGTCAAAATTGAGTTTTTTTTTTTAATTTATTTTTTTACAGTGAAGGAACTCGCAGGCAACTATATAGATGCGTTGGGTAAACCTATACTTTCGTATAATAGCTTAGAAACCATACGAGAGACGTAAACCACACTAGGCTTACAATGTATATGACAAACTCAATCCAACGACCGCTGACAAGGGAAATCGAACTTAGATCAACTGACACAAAATCACTTGCTCCAACTGCTAGGTCATCATTTACGAGACAAACTTGAGTATTGATATTATAGCTAGTGGTGGAGCAAAATTTTGTACCATATTGGATTAGAAATACAATCATGCAACACTAGTAGAACAATGATTTTTTTTTTACTACGAGCATTAACTGTAACAAAAGATACCAAAATCGTAGTAAAAAAGACTTTTGCTATGTACGAATTTGCTCCGTAGCATATACGGGTGTGACAAAAACTTTGTTACGGTAAATGACCGAAGCAAATACTTTTGAACTACGATAAATCCTAGTATTTACTACGACTCCAAAATTGTTCCGTAGTAAAATGTACATTTCTTTACGACTTTTTACTATAGCAAAACAAATTTATAGTAAAAAATCATTTTTCTACTAGTAAAAATATCGGAAATTTGAAATGATTGTCTTTTAGTATATGCAGTTATATACATCTATCTTTCAATAATTGTTCTCAAAAAAATAATATATATATATATATATATATATATATATATATATATATATATATATATATATATATATATATATATATATATATATCAAATTCAATGCTTAATTTAGTCTGTCTATAATAAGTAAATAAATCCGATTCTGAATTGTCCCATCGAATAACTGGAATAATTTAGGGGCATTAGGGAATCTTGATTTTTGCCAAGAAAGACCAATCTCGATCTTGATTTTCGGATAAGGAATCAATAATTTTTGTATCTCTCCTTTTTCTTTTTCTTTTTTTATTTTTTTTTATTCTTATTCTTATTATTATTTTCTTTATATGCGTGTAATGTGTAAGGCCTCTATTTGATTTTGAAAAATCTATTTTTTTTTATTGTTTTTAGAAACCCCAAACTCAAATATATTCCTTAGTCTTAAATGATTTTGTCTTAAAAGTATTGAAAACATGAAAAACTTGTGTAGGCCTAAGACAAAATTGAATATTTTTGTTAGAATATAATTAGATTTTTATATTACATTAGAAATCTATTTAGTATTATTTCTTAGTTATGAGTCTTTTCCCATCCCTGTATAAAGAGAGTGGATCGTTCAATATTGTATCTCTGTCTATTATAGTTGATTATTCTATAATAATATTGTCTCGTTATTCTGTATGACTGAATTCGAGTATTATCTATTTTTCCATTCTAACATGGTATCAAGTGCTTGTTTGATTTCCTGTCTAGATTTTTTATTATTTTTTATTTTTTTATTTTATAAGGAGTCAGTAATTTTTGTATATCTCCTTTTTTTTTTTACATGCATGTAATGTGTATGGCCTCTATTTGATCTTGAAAAAATCTATGCTTTTTAGTTTAGTGTTTCTAGAAACCCCAACTCAAATCTACTCATTCTTGAGTCACAAATTATTGTCCTAAAAGTAGTGAAAACATGAGAAACTTGTGTAGGGCCTAGACAAATTGAATTCATTTTGTTTGTGTCTAATTGGACCCTTTTTGGTGGAGTTGCGTGCATCAATTACTATTTTATATTATAATTTTTAAAATTTTAATATTCCATGTATATAATTTTATACGTTATTACCGGCTGTCCTAAAATCAGTTGGTGTTAGGAAACATGAAAACTCTAGTCTTATAGTGCATTATTTAACACAAACAAGCGTTCACAGCATTCGATTTTGATCCACCACGCTTGAGCATTCACCACGTGGACAATTATAGTGCCAAACTCGATCTAGCAATTACGATTTAATTAATATATACTTGTGGGATTAAATTAAATAAATAAACAATGAATCAATCGAATGCTTCATTGCGTTCATTTAAAATTATTCAAAAAAGTAAATATATCATATCGGGTTTCATTATATCTTCCCATTTGTTGGAAGAGAGCGAGTTTTTGAACGCCTATAAAAACTCAGTTCACGCTTCTAGTTTCCACCCCTGGTGAAAAAAATATTTGGATCCAACCCGCGTAGTCTACTTTTATGCAATATCTTACAAATCATACGAAAAAATATAAATTATAATAACTATAGATCATGTACAAACTTGACCTAATTGTCATTATATAAATATTTGGTGGCAATATAACTTGAATTCTATGTCAAAGTGGCACAAGGATTTTAAGTGGTAGATGCAAGAAAATCACCACTTCAATAAAATGGCCGGCAACCGCTTAGTCGGTGCCCTAATTAATTGCTAGTCAAATAATTTTGTACTTTTTAATTAGGTTGTGAAATTCTTAAAAAGAACCCATCAATATCAAATTACTAGATTTTATTGCATTGGTATATTGAATTGCTAACAAATCTCCGTGTTATAAATATTAGCCAAACAATCCTATAAACTTATACTTCCTTTTCTCTTAATTAATTGTCGATTTTCAACTTTGCAAAGTATTAAGAATTTCAATGTACGTATCTTGATTTTATGAAAAACACGTGAGAAAGACTAAAATAACTTTGATCATTCAACGATATGATACAACAGAGTTAATACATAGAGTGAGATTAGTAAAGTTCAAACAAGAAAAAATGCATTTGGTGAATATTTGAAATCTAAAGTGTCATATAATATCGAATAAAAATATTTTTAAAAAGATATAGTTACTATGGAACAGAGGGAGCAACGGCAGATCCATTATAGTTCTAAGGTGCAACTGCACACCCTTGATTTACACTCTAACATATTCTCTCAATATTTTTCTATATTTTTCCAAAAAAAATTGTGAATGATTTTGCTAGTTTTGATTTTCTTACATATTAGTATTATTTTATGTGTGTATTATTATTATAAAAAAAATCAGGGACTCTACCGAACCCGCCTAAACTTTTAGTCTATTATCATCTTTATTTGGTGTTATTTATATTTCTATTATACTCAATTTCGAACACTCTTGACTAAATTCTTAGATTCACCACTGAGTAGGTGTACATGTAATTTAGCATATAGTTAATTTGGTAATAAAATTGAATCGTAGTAAAAAAAATGCTAATATTATAACATGTGGAGTTTATTAACATTAAATTAAACATATGAATGTAAAATACAATCATTAGGCCCGGTTCTGAGGGGAGGCGAAGTAGGCGGTTGCCTAGGGACCCCGGATTTTTGTAAAAATTTAGGGCCCTCAAATTTTTTTTATACCCTTTATATATTAGTACTTATTCAAAAAAAAATATATTATATAAATAATTATTCAGATTCATAATTCATAAATAGATATTGATCAACGATTTTTACTTGTTTCTATAATTCCTCTAATTATGGGGCCCCCAATTATTAAATTTATAGTTCATTAGTTATTTAATTTTATATATTTACACTTGTTTTAGTGCTACTTAATGAAAATTACCCTTCCAAAAAAATCGGGGGCAGCCGGAAACTATAACATAACTATATCAAAAATTTATAGCGTTGCCTCTGGCTATATATCATACAAAAGCAAATAACATAGAGTTTATCATCTTTTTAGACAAAAAAAAAAAAAAAAAGTTTTAACGTAGATTATAGAAGGGTCCCATTTTTCAACCATCTTCAAAACTCGCCTAGGACCCCCAAAATCTCAGAAACGGCCCTGACAATCATCAAGCCTAAATTATTAATACAATTCAAAACCCAACAAGCAAACCGCCCCACTTAATTACTATGAAAAGGACATACAAATGAATATTGTTCCCACGTTTTATTTTATTTTATTTATTAATGGAGATATGTGAATACTAGTAACAATTCATTGCACATATCCAATTATAATATATAAATTTAGTAGCAAAGATAATAATATCAAATCTTGTTCTAAATTTATCGTAATCCATCTACCGTAGTTTCGAATTTTATCTAAATCAAAATTGTAAAGTCTCGTGCGCAGATATCGTTAGAATACTTGGAAAAATATCATAATATAATATTCTATTAGAACAAAATTGAAATAATAATACATAAAACCTACATTGAAAATCTAACATAATTTGTATTGATTAATAGGATTGTGGAGCTATATGTGGCCTACATGTATTTATTATTATTATTTTTTATTATTTTTTTTATAATTTTTTTTAAAGCAACTACATGTAATAACTAATGTGGCTATCTTAGATATCACGTGATCTAATTGACCTAAAAGTATTTGGCAAAGTCCAACTGCACGTGACAACCACCATGAATTGTTAGTTATATTTGCCAGGGGGGGTTGGTTCAGAATGGTTGTTACATTTCTCTAAGATAACATTTATTATCATGGTCCTATTTAAAAAATTGGTAATATCAAAATTCAATTCGGTATAATAAGGTGTGATAATAGTTTTACTATCATATTATCTTTGATTAATATTTGGGTCAAAATTGATTTTTTTTTTAATTAAAAGAAAAAGAAATATGCTTTAGATGCCAAAGCAAAAATAGTATTTAAGGCATATATATTTTTACTATAAATTATTAACTCATCCATCACGAGTTGCTTTTGAAATAGGGATTATTAGCTTAAAATCTCTCAATACTTTTTTTATGGTGGTGTTTGCAAAAGCTTATTTAAAAGTAGAAGTTAGTGATTGTGAATTAAGTGTTTATTTCTAAAAGTTGGGGGTGTTTACAAATTAGCTGGTAAATTAACTGAATTAGAAATAGATGGCACATTGGTGCTTTTAAAATTATAACTTAAAACAGTTTATTTTAAGAGAAGCAAAATCAAAAATTTGTTTTGCAAACACCTAAAAACAGATTATTGTATGTGCAGAAAAAATGATCATAATCTGTTTCTAAAAGCATTTGCAAACACCACTTAAGTAGCGGACCCGGACCTAGTGCCCACAAGGAACCAGCCCTCATCGGCGTTGAAATTCCCACATTGCGGCTGCCAGGATTCGATCCTATAACTCTGCACCAACTTATCACCCGGAACCAGTTAAGCTATACCCATGCGGGCCCAATATCCGTTTATTGAGTTTATTAGTACTTGTTAAAGATGAAAATAAATAATTATTTAGGGACTGAGAGAGTAATAGTCTTATAACAAACAACTACTACGTTTACATTTCATCGACAAAAAAGATTCGAGTTCGTGAGCCCCCACACCTCGCATTTTGAAGAAGTTTCTATACCGATCGACAAGGCTAACTTTTGATGTTTAATTAATATTTAAGAACAATGATATTAATTAAACAACGCCATCATATTCTAACTGCTCCACTTAATTACTTATGTTAAAGATAAAATAAAAAATAAAAAAAATACTTATGTTAGCTTCCCAAGTTGTTAATTATTTATAAATTATAGCCTATTGTCTTGTGTATAAAAACCCATTATCCATCCCATAAAATAAAGTCAACTAGTGACCACTCAATTTTTCTATTTTACTAGATTAACACATTTTACACGTGTCATTTATTTGATGAGTTTGGGCCTTGTTCAATTTTGTATTATGTAATAAAAAATTAGAGGTGAATCATTAGCATGAGTAGTGACAAGTTCTAAGATTATCCAGTAAGATCTGACTTCACTGTAAATTTTGTTATATATGATTATTGATCAAAATAAAATTATACAAACTTATGAAAAATGAATTGTATAATTGAAAAAAAAAATTTAAAAAAAAAATTGATAAAATCCGGTAAACCATAAGCGAGACGGTTAATGGAGTAACAGGAGAGAGAAAATCTTAGGTGGTATTTGCAATAACTTTTACAAATTGATTATGAGTTTTTTTTATTCGTAATCTATTTTTTAAGTATTTATAAAATAAACTTTTGTTTTTGCTTCTCTTAAAACAAGCAATTTTAATCTATAATTTGTTAAGCACTCATGCCCTGTTTTTTCTATTTAAATTTATTTTCAAGTAAATTTGCAAATACCCACAACTCTTAAAAATAAGCACTTAAAACCAACTTAACTCACAATCCATAATTTCTGCTTTTAAATAAGCTTTTGTAAACACCATCTTAGTGACTATATTAGATTGACTATTTCTATATTTATTTTTTTTATGTAATTAAATTTGCATAGTTATTTAGGTAGTGTTTGAAAAAGCTTATTTAAAAACAGAAATTATAGATTGCGAGTTAAGTTGATTTTAAGTGCTTATTTCTAAAAGTTGGGGGTGTAAGCAAATTTACTGGGAAATCAACTTAAATAAAAAAAGCAGGGTCACGGGTGCTTAACAAATTATAGCTTAAAATTGCTCATTTTAAGGTGGTGTTTGCAAATGCTTTTAGAAATGAATTATGAGTTTTTTTTTGCACCTAATCAGTTTTTAGGTGTTTGCAAAACAAGCTTTTGCTTTTGTTTCTCTTAAAATAAGCTGCTTTAAGCTATAATTTTAAAAGCACCCATGTACATGCTTTTTCTAATTTAGAGGGTGTTTGGCTAAGCTTATAAGATGTTAAAAGGAGCTTATAAGATGTTTTAGAGCTTATAAGCTCTTCCAAAGTGTTTGGTAATTTTTTAGAAAAAGATCTTAATTTTTTTTAAAATAAGCTGTTGGAGAGCAAATAAGATCTTTTTAAATAAGTACATCTACCCCACCTTTTTATTTAAGATCTTTTAATGAGTAAAAATAGGAAATAAGCCCATTATCCAAACACTCTAAAAATTAATCCTAAAAATAAGATGTAACAGCTTATCAACTCTTAAAACATCTTATCAGACGTAAGAGCTTATCAGTTGTTTAAAATAAGTTTAGCCAAACACCCTCTTAGTTTCTTTTCCAGCTGATTTGCAAACCCCTCCAACTTTTACAAATAAGCACTTAATTCCAACTTAACTCACAATCACTAACTTCTACTTTTAAATAAGCTTTTGCAAACACCACTTACGAGAAGCAAAAGTAAAAGTTCATTTTGCAACCACTTAAAAATAGACTATGAGCAACAAAACTCATAATTTATTTGTAAAAGTTTTTGCAAACACCACATTAATTATACTAGTAAATGCCACATGTCGAAATCTTAAACACTCAAATTAAAGTTCATCGGGTGCAGCATAAAATAGACTGATTTAGACATAGGTCTCATAAGACGGCATGTTGATTTTTGAGTAAGTTAATTTCGAATTGAATTCATCAATATTTAAAAAATAATTATATATCATAAGCAAACAAAAAAAAATGAATTGGACGAAGTTTGGGTGTGTCAAATCTTAGTTAGACAAACCATATATGGCCCGACGAACACCAAGTGGGGCTGGGTCCGGGTTTAACCCGACCCTATTCTCATTCTTATATATAAATTTTAATATAATCGATCTCATCTTGTTATAATTTTGTCCTTATATTATAATTCTATTATTAATATTATTATATTATATTATTACGTTTTCTATATTTTGTCGGTTGTATTATATAAGTGGCCTAGTTGATGAAATAAGAGTTTGAAAAATCAAATGATATAATAAAATAGGAAAAGAAAACATAATATACTAAAGTGTCTTATGCAAATTGATATTATATGTCTATAATACATAACTTGAAGAATACAATGAACTTGGACTAAATTTTGATAGTTTATTTTATAATAAATGATTTACATTGATTTGATACACAATCCCAGTGTTTTGAAATCCGGATCGGATTAGCTGATTGAACTGGCTAATTCATAAATCGTTGCCTTGTGTCGGTCTAGTTTGAGCGGTTGAGCTGTGATATCGAACCCGAGTGAAAATTGGGTTTTTTTTGCCAAAATTTATGTTTTTTGATATAAAAATAAACAAATAAATGGTCAAAACAATGTCTTTCTACTATTTAGTTGAAAAACAAATTAGGGTAAATTACAACCACCCTTGAGGTATGGTCAAATTTCAAAAAAACCGTCATGTTTGGGTAATTACAACTACCCATCAACTATGAATCTTATTACACGTACACACGTACACCATTGCAATGTCAAATTTAGTGGAATCTCCTAGATTATATGGAATATTCCCATATTATACCCGTTTTATCCCATTCGAGCTCCACATTCTGAAGTGAGATGATCATAAAATATGTTTTTTGGCTTGTAAAGATCAGATTGTGGTGCATCAGAAACTGCATTTTTGCACGAAACGAGTACAAACTAGAGAACATTCCACAAAATTTAGAAGATTATGTTGAATTTGACACCATAAAGGTGAAGGTGTAAGAAGATCCATAATTGAAGGAGTAATTATAATTATCCAAACACGAGAAGTTTTTCGTAATTTAATTATATCTCATGGGATGTTGTAATTTAGCAATAAGAAAATGAAAACGGTTTTTGAAAACATTGCTAACAAACCACAACGTGGGGTGCGTCATAAAATTGTGAACTAGATTATATAAATAGAAAGACTTTTTCTGCAATCAAAATTAAATACTATGAATAATAATTAATATTATTTAGGACAGAAACATGGGAAAGCGACGTAAGGGAATTTTAATGTGCACAACAAGATTAGGGCAGATAGATATGGTTGCACGAAAGAGACACAACCCAGGGCCGGTTCTGAGGGGAGGCGAAGTAGGCGGTCGCCTAGGGCCCCCGATTTTTTACGAAAATTTGGGGCCCCCAAATTATTTTATTTACACTTTATATATTATTACTTATTTTTAAAAAAATATTATATATAATATTTTGGAATATCGGTTCTAAAATAAATTTAAGCTAAATGATCAATAGATATTTTTGCAATTTTCTTAACTTTGGGACCCCTAAATATTAAATTTATAATGTCTTAATTACTTGTTTTTATTTTAAAATAAGAATCAATATTCATTAGTGTATTCAAGTTTATAAATATTTATGAAGTCTATTTGCTATAAAGATTATAAAGATTATACGTCACGGGAGGAAGTGAACCAACAAATTATATTGTTAATTTTGAATTTTTTTCCACATTTTTAGCTACTTTATATTCATACATATCAAAAAATATTTCGGGGGCACCGCCCCCGAACCCCCATAAACTTTTATTTCATCATTTTTAGAAAATATTATTTATATTTTTTTAATACATTCAATTTCGAACACCCATTAATAAAAAAAATATATTATTTATCAAATAGGGGCCCCTTTTTTCAGTTGTTCTGTAAAACCTCGCCTAGGGCCCCCGAATTCTCAGGAACGGGCCTGACACAACCCATGCAACAAGCAGCCTCAATTATACTATGGATATTTTCATTTTTTTTATTTAATTTTTTTTTTTAATTTTAAGTTGCTTTATTTTATAGTTTGCCGACCTGTTCTTTTTGTCACATGTGTACATTTATTAGACTACGCAACTAAATCTAACGTAGAACGGAAGCGCGAAAAAGAATTAATTTTTTTAGTATAAAAGAACTCTTGGATCCACAAGAAAATAGAGAAAACTGTAAATATTTTATTAAAATTCGAAATTTAATTGAAAATAAAGTTCGAAGGCAGCGATTTATACTAATAAAACTGAAAAACTTAATTAAATAAGGAAAATACTATCTAGTAACTATGCGAACAACCCAATTTACTGAATCCTAATTCGAATTTTCTATGACTTGTTATTAATTTTCTTAAATTTTCTAACATAACAAACAAATGAAGTTTTAGGAATATTATCGATTATGTATATTATATGTACCTCTAATTAAGTTCATAATTTGAATATATTTTTTAAGTTATGTCTATGTTTACATGATTAAAGTCAAATGGCGGTTTAATAAATTACTAAATTTGGGAAAAGAAAAAAAGAACAATTTTGCCCAATAAAAACTTATATCTTATTATTATTATTATTATTATTATTATTATTATTATTATTATTATTATTATTATTATTATTATTATTATTATTATTATTATTATTATTATTATTATTATTATTAGTTTTAAAAAAGGTCTCCGGTTTCAATATATGTTTTTATTTTCAATATTTATCTACATAAAACAAAAGAGATTAGTCAAGTGAAAATTAATATATATCTTGTGGGGAATAAATAATGAATAGTGAATAATGAATAATGTATCTTATATATAAAAAGAAGATATTTTGACTTATAACCCTAAACCTAAACCTAAGGGCAAATTTGTCATTTTTTTGTTTCCCTTTTTTTTTGTTTCCCTTTCGGTTCCTTCTTTTTTCGCGTTTTTTTTGGTTCGTTTGATGAAAATTTGAAAATAAATAAAACCACCCATGGTATAAGAAACTTAACACATGACCGCACTAACTCGAAAAAAGAGTAAAAAATCCACACACGTTCACGCATAAATACACGATCGTCTGATAACTTCCCTATGTGAGCCAATCGGTAAAAGAAAAAACCAAAAAATAGCATATTTCTGCCCCTTTTGATTTTATAGAATCGGATATATATATAAAAAAAAAAAAGAATTTTATAGAATCGGCGGAAGGGGCCGAAACGCAACTCTCAAATCCTCCGTCCGACAATACCTTCTTCTCAAAAGATTATCGTATTTTCAGGTAAATTAGTATCCTCTTAGGTAAATTTGCATTTTGATTGTTTGATCCACGGAAATTGAGTGTGGCTTTTTTTTTTTTTTTTTGGTTAAAAAAAATTGTTTTTATGTTGTAATTTCTTACCTGTGTCAATTGGTATTGCCTATGTTTTCTATTAGTCACGATAAATTATTGTTAGTTGTGATGATTTGCTATTAAAGGTATAAACTTTCATGTCTTTGATTTGTTGAAGATTGATAACTCAGAGTTTGCAGTGGTAGTGCTCAAATGAAACTAATGATTTGTTCTGATTCAAATTATTCATTATAGAAATTAGTGTTGTACACTCTACATTCTTACAACCTATTTGTTGTTTAATTTGTTAATGGATTTTAGTTTCTCTGTGGACGACAAAGATTTGGCATCAATCGGCTACATTAAACTTAAGTCTTCACAGAACGTAAAAGAACCTCCAGAATGATGACGATTTGATGATTGATCTGCCATTCTCCTCTTTCTTATGCACGGTACAATTGCAACATCATTTGATGCAATCCCAGTTATTGCGTTTTCTTAATTTCTTTTGCCCAACATAATTCGTATTGAAAAAATAATTGCAATATGCCTATGTTTTGCGTGTTTTTTTCCTTACCTTTTCACTCTACTATTCTGATTTATGTACGA
>NW_012193298.1:138951-165487 GCF_000504015.1 Erythranthe guttata | reverse complement strand
TGTCTATTATTGGTAGGAAATCTATACACAGTGCATTAGGGAACCCCCAAAGTTCCATATTCTGAATTCCTTTACAGCCAAATTTGTGTATGATCAAACAACAGCGATTAAGAACGGCTCCGGAAACAATGTTCTAGACGGTTTAATAAGAGGTTATTGATGACTGTAGAAAATAGCATGCCTTCTTAGCAATTTAACTGAAATTTTTGTTTCGCGCGTTCTAAATATTCAAAAAAATTGCAGCACAAATTTTGTACCAGCAAACATAAGAGGTTAAAGAGAGCTCCTGAAGCAATTTAGTGTGCAGGTAAACAGAGGTTAAGGATGTCTATATATCTCTGTTGCTTTTGGTGAATTTCATATATTGTAGAAAGATTGATGTTTTGGAATTGTGTTTGTTTTCTTACATATATTGTTGAATTGTTTTGGTTCCAGTTATATGATTCCCCAGTGCCTCATATACTACAAACTCTCAGACTGACCAAGAAACTCAATTTTCCGAATTAGGAAAAATATATATTTTTTCCTTCTCTTTATTGTGATAATAAGCTACCTGAGGTTCTATGTTTTTTCATTTCCGTTCTATACTTATTATGGATTGGACAATATTACAAATAATTAAAGTATTTGCACTTATGTTTCCCGAAATTGAAAATTGATACTGATGAATTCTCTTTAAACTACACTTTTGCAGAACTTGGTCATTTTTCGTTATTCTCGGACGAAGATGAATGACAAAGAGAGAAACACGATAAGAAGAACCTTAACTTGCATAATTGATAGGAGGTACTCACTATTTCAATTGAATTTATATTACAACACTTAATGTTTAATGTTATGGAGTTCATTTATTTTATAGGTTTGTGGTTATTTTTCAGACAAAAATTGTGACGAGAAGATGTTTAATCTGTCGATTAATACACAAATTAGCTGATTGAATGAAGAATGGACTAACATCCTCATCCATCAGAAGATTGATAGTTACTCTTCCAATATGCAAGTCTGTATATAATGTGTATAATATTTTTCAAATTTGTATGTAGTACAGTAGCCGTATAATATTTTGCAAGTTTGTATATAATGTGTACCGTGTCTGTATCTGCCTTTTTTTTTCCCTTTTTAAATGTATGTATAACCAGTGTAATGTATCAAAGCAGTTTGTATATAAAATGTTTCATTTTTTCTCCTTGATGATACGACGTCTTATTGTACACACGTTTTTTTATTTGGTGCCTCTACATTAGTTAAATTTAATGTCAGCAAAAGGTTTAACTGAAATTTTGACAGATTTTGGTTCGAATGAGTACACTATTCTCACCATGGTTACATGAACGTACACAAGTTCGTCTTTTATTTTCTTTTGAGCAATAATTTTTTACATCATTTGACACGAAATAATATTATTAAGAAGACGTCTAGAACAATTTGTGTGTAAAATATTTCAATATCACTACAAAATAAAAGAAAATACACTTGAAAATAAGGTGGAAAGTAGAAACATATTTATTTGAAGACAAATATTTGTAAAATCAATAATTTAATATTTTTGCAGAATTCCAAATACGAATTTCTAGATAAATATAGTTCAAGTATTTATTTGTGCGAAAGCGAAAATGCCTATAGATTGAAAGAATGTACATTAAAATAATAATGCAAACATGTAATTTTTTAAACCGAAATTTTGTATTTTCTTTATTTTTGCAGAATTTAAAAAATGCATTTCTATATAAACGACTGAGAGCTTAGACAAATAAATCTGTCGTACATCTAATTATAACATCTATATTTTAGTATAAATTGTATTATGGATGCTTCAATTTGTTCATATATTTTCTAAACAAATAAAATCATCAACGTCATAAATTCATTTTTTTCCATGTTCATAAATGTTGGTTTTTACATGTATTAATTAATTTATGTTTTTCTTAAACAAATTCATGCATTTTTAGAGCAATGCATTTCAATTATAATTTTTTTTTTTTTGTTTTGAAATGCTATCCCGTGCAACGCACGGGAATGGTTACTAGTAATGTATAATGTATAATGTATAATGTATAATGAATGAATGAATAATGAAAAAAACAATATAATATGATAGAAGAATTTCGTTGGAACATGGTTAGCACGTCTTACTGTCTATTCCATCCCTCCTGTATTTCTGTGGTTTCTGCATATATATATATATATATATATATATATATATATATATATATATATATATATATATATATATATACACACATATATATATATATATATATATATATATATATATATATATATCTATATATATATATATATATATATATATATATATATATATATATATATATATATATATATAAAAAAACATAATTAAAGAATCATACTTATTTATACATTTTCACTTATTCTTACGCCTCCACTTATATATTTTTAAATATATAATAAATTTATTTTTATATATATATATATTTTTATATGTTTTTTTTTGTATATATGTCTAAAAAAAAAAATGAACGCTAACCCCGACCTCCCATAAACTTTAACCCCACTATATCATATCTAGCTTTGCCACTCGCTATGTACCTTACAAAACCGAGTTAACATAGAATTTATCAACTTTAAAAAAAAAAATGAGTTTTATTGTAGATTGTAGAAGGACCCCATTTATTAGTCATCTCCAAATCTCGCCTAGGGCCCCCAAAATCTGAGGAACGGCCCTGTATATATATCAAATTTGGGTTATCTACTTTCCAATAAATTATTATTATATTATTATTATTATTTTTGTGCGGATGAAAATAAAAATAAATGGAAATAAAAAAGATGAGCTGTGCAAAATTTTGAGGGAAAGGCCAATACGACGCCGTTTTGTCATTTAAACTGCAAAGGAAAAGAAAAAAAACTAAGAATTAAGGATTGGCACTTATACATGTACTTACGCGGTGTTTGCAAAAACTTTTAGAAACAGTTTCATAACTTTTTTTTTTCCTCATATAAAATTGAATTTTTATTTTTGCTTCTCTTGAAATAAACAGATTTAGCAAATTTAAAACTAATTAACTCACATAAATTTTTGTTTTTGAATAAACTTTTGCAAACATCATCTTAATTCGTAGGGTTGGAAGTTCTCTAGTACGGTACTATGGGAAATTTCCAGGCCAACTTTTATCAAATTTGTAACCACTTAAATTAGCCCAATAATATTCAGGACAATTTATTTAAATTTTTTGACTATATTATTTTGTTATAAAATCTCGTCACTAATCATCAAGAAAATGAGTGTATCGGATTTGGATCAAAATATGGGTGCAAGTTGAAAACCCTAACTGAATTATAAAGTTAAAAATTCTAATTAAAATTTCAAACCTCAACAATCCTACATGTAATAACTAATAAGTTTAAATGTAAGAGTGAATTATGGTAGTAATTTTTTTTTAAATGAGATAGTTGAAGAGATGTTTAATGGGTGCAACCTGACTATAATTAGGTTGAAGCTGATAAATTATTCTTGCACATTGCACCAATTTACCACCTCCGGAACCAGTTGAGCTACACCCAATAATAATAATAATAATAATAATAATAATAATAATAATAATAATAATAATAATAATAATAATATAATAGTATATAAATATTTCATTAATTTGAAGATTTGTGGTAACATTGAGCACCAAGGTGGCAAGTTAGTACTAAAAACAACATTCTTTAAGACTAAATGTTTCCAATTTCCCATAGGGGATTAAAAAATGCTTAATTTCCAACTTAAACAAAAAAAAGAGAAACTCCAACCATAAACATAAAAAAATAAAAAATTATAAATTATAAATAAAAAAAATAATACTATAGCTCCTGCCTCCTTCTATATGTGATCTAGTTCTTTAACCATCTATGTAAGAATAGAATGAATATATATATATAAATGTATATATATATATATATATATATGTGTGTGTGTGTGTGTGTATTATATATTATGCTCTTTTGATTTGTATAATGTGTTTCTCATGACTTTCTGTACATACACATGTATAGAGCTTCATCAATTTGTCCGATCTGGCGCATCTCGTTTTTCGAACGGATCGATCCAACATTTGTCGTCCTTAACCGCTTTGCTCCATCTACTCTTAAAAACCCTCATTTCTTCGTACGATCTTTGCCGTATCTGCATACACACACATATATACATACAACACTTATATATACAAGATATATACATGCATGCAAGTGTATACATATTTGTAGGGAAAAACTTACCGCGTATCTCTTACTAGAACTAGTCGACGAGTTCTTTGCATTTGAAGATTGAGTATTATCTGTCTGCAGTTAATATAAAGTATACCATAAATGAATAATCGAAAATCGTAATTTTTTTTTTGACTTATTTAATCGGTTAGTAATAATGTATGTATAATTTACCTTATTTTTCTCGGAAGCGCCACCGAGTGTAGGAAGACCGAGATGAACAATGTACTCGTGATCTACAACGCCGACTTTAAGAGTTCTATCGCCCTATAAATTAACACGATTATAGTTTAGTTCCACCTTATAATTGAATTAAATAACGACTAAAAAAAATATATTCGATTCAAAATTGAGTTATGGAATAATCGAAAACTCGCCTGTGCACAATATCCGAGCTGCATATCCAGGCCCCACGCGTGAATCAAGTCGTTCTGTAAAAGTCCATTGTTCGTTTTCAAACATTAAAATTTCCACAAAAAAAAAAAAATAAAAAAATAAAAAACATAAATATAATTCAAGATATTATTTAACCTAATCTTGATAACGATTCGAATTAAATCAATTTTTGAATATGATTGTAATGTGTAGAGTGTACCTGAATCATATACCACGCGCAACGCCACGCCGCTCTCGAAAAAACGGGAGCCATCATTTCCACCCAACTGCACCACATTTTTTAATTTAATATCAATTAGAAAATTAAATACTACGATAATTTTCCGAGCGCGTAATATATATTACGAAAAAAAAAATTAAAATATTTATGGTTTGGAATATTCTTACCCTACACAGGGAGGAGAAGTACTGTTGTTGTCACACTTTCCAGGCTTATAGTATCTCCTATATTATGGAATAATAAAAATATAAAAGCTTAGAAAAAAAAAATATTATTCAATCCTTAAAAATTGGTGCAATATTTTATCGTTGATCACTAAAATATTATCGATCAATTAGTCTGTGTAATGATAATATTTGCACGAAATAAATCTAACAGTTACGTTATAATACGCATTTTTCATGTAACAATTTAATTGAATAAATTAAATTAAATTAAAATATATAATGAATATATTTACTAACCGGTGCACCCTTGATCTCCGACCACGCACGGTAATCTGATGATGTATCTCGGAGCTACTGCGGTCAAGACCAGGCTGTGAAATCTCGAGCCCTTCTTCTTTGATAATCGATAAGTACCTACAAAAAAAATTAAATATATTTTTTCAATAATTGACTAATTTTAAGTTTAATTTGTAACATTTAGAAAAAACTTATTACACATGCATCCAAAGGCTGAACGAAGAAAATCGATTCAAGAAAGTAGTGTCGTCTATAAAATTCTTCCGGAAAAAAAAAAGTCGTTTCGATTGAATTTAATTAGCATGGAAGTATACATATAAATTAAAATAATTAATTTATACCTTTCTGGATGAAAATTATCAACTCCGAGATCTTCGTCCCAGAGGAAAATGTACTCGTATTCAGCAACAATATCTGGATGTAGAAATCGTTTGGCGAACCACCTATATATATATTCATTCGGAAAACGGTTTTCAGACAGTTGAATTCCATTTTTTTACAAAGAATTTTTTTAAAAAATAAAAAATTAAAGAAAGGCGATAAATTTTATTCGTCACCATTTAGTTTGGTTTACGGCAGATACATGAATTACACTGTCACACCATTCGAACTCGTGCCACTCATCCACATGATCGTCGTAGTGAAAAAACATTATCGCGAATTTTTTTCCCATAAACTGCAATAAATCCACCAAATATAAATTGTGTATTTATATTTATATATATATTTAGAGATACCGTATTTATTTATAAGTATACGAAAGTAATTAGACGAATAATTATATAATACCTTCTTAACAATCTCGTTCACCAATTGTTTTTGGTTAATCCCAACTGCTAAGGCCAGCAGACTTGTCGTGTGCTTCGAGTTGTTCTGATTCAGAAAATAATAAAATAAAATAAAAATGTACGAAAACGAATTATTAATATTGAATTATTATTAATAATCCGGTTGTAATAAATTAAAATATTAAATTAGTAGAAAAATGTGACATTAGTGATGTATACATACATCCTCCGGAATCGGACCGGACAAAGGGTGCATTTTCAAGTTTGAAGTTGCCGAAACTATTCCCTTAGGCAAAGCTTCGCTACCGATGGGCCTGCATTTTTCCTACAAAAATAAAATCAATTTTATTTAAGTGGGAAAATAAAAAAATATTCAGAAAAAAATATGAAAAAAAGTATTGGAGATCGATGTTACAAACATTGCATTTGTCGACGGGTGTATTTTCTCGAATATCGCGCAATCCAATGTCCATTTTTTTCGTTACTTGCACCTGAAGATATATAACAGAATCATGCACAAATTAAATTATTAGCAGAAAAAGAACTTTATATTATTTGAAATATAATTTTTTTTTCATTTGAAATATTTGCACCATATATTTTTTTTTCTGAGAATAATAATTAATACGAAAAAACCGACCTCGCATTTGACAGGTTCTGTAAATTGCTGCTTAATGTTGAAACCAAGTCCAGATTTTAACTGCATTTGATTAATTGAACAATGTACCATGAAATCGAAATCAATTTAAAAAAAAAAATCATTCGAGAAACATGGTACTAAAATACGCGTCACGGAAAATATAATTATTACATTAATAAGAAATTGTTTAATTAGTTTTCGTGCGACATAAATTTATATATATACCGTACCGGGAAAGAATCTGTTCCGAGCGAAGCGCTTACGAGGAAGTAAGCACCGCAAATCAACGACATAGTAATGAAGAGAGTGAAGATACATGTTCTGCTTTTAGATTCTGTTAATAGAGATATCTGAAAAATGTAAAAAAAAAAACTTTAAATAATTAATCTGAGGGTGTAATTAAAACAAACATTCTAAAAAAAAATAATTAGATATAAAATGAGAGAAGAGAAAAAGAAAGAGATAATCCCTATAAATGGAAGCATTATTCAATTCTGCACAACTGAAAACATATTGACTCATAACAAACAATAATCAACATACAGTTAATCAGAATTAATTAGTGTCTGATCTGATCACCCCAAAAAAATAAATTAAATTAATTCAATTCAGATACACTATAATATTATATCAATTACAAAAAATAAATAAAAAATAAAATAAAATTTGCATTCCGATCGACCAAAAAAAAAAAATTAATGAAAATTAAAATTAACTGAAACGAATAAAACGATTAACAGTCCTAAGTTTCAAAAGTCAACCTTTTTTTCCACAAGAGAGAGAGAGATACACAGAGAGAGATACACAGAGAGAGAGATACACAGAGAGAGAGAGACAGAGAGAGAGATACACAGAGAGAGAGACAGAGAGAGATACACAGAGAAAGAGAGAGAGAGAGAGAGAGAGACTAACAGAATTGTATGACTTCATCGTGCATGGCAGAAACACCACAAGCTCTACGCCTGCGTAGAGAAGAACAGAAAATGGGTCTCTCTTTATTTTTATTTGATTTTTCTTTTGTCTGAAACAGAAACGACAAATAATCACCCCTGTATGTATATGTATATGTGTGTGTATATATATATAGATATAGATATAGATATGTTTTTGACAGTACGAAGAAGAATTTTGATTTGTATCTCTGTTAGAAAGAAGAAAAATAAATAATAATGCGGGCTGCTGCAAGCCAAGGTTGGAATGTCTTGGTCGTGTAGAGGACGTGGTTTTTGGATTCTGCCACGCGCGAGTATGGAGAATGGTTTACGTACTCGCTGCTGGGTTCTTGCCACGTGGACGTTGGGTGTGGGGCCACCGTTAATTGTCGTGGATGGGAATGGTATTAACTATTAATTATTTGGATTCTGAGTCAAATGATGTATGCAATATTTGGATTAGTAATTTAATTAATTGTTTCAGAATCTTGCTGGCATATTAGTAATTATTAATTAATATTCCTATTCGGCTCACGTTAGCATCAGCCATTATGTTTTTTTGTCAAAATTACACCGTTGAGACTAATATTTTTCTTTTTTTTTTTTGGAAAAAAAATGAGTAAATTTGTTTCTTTTTTTGGGGTGAATTTTGATAATTTGTGAATCGTATGTTAGTGGTGGAAATAAATTTGAAAATCATATTGTTCAAGTTTATTTAATTTATTTTTTCAAATTTCAAAAATTGAATTGAAACAGGAATGAAATTTTGAGTTGTTTGACTTTTTCGTATATTATTATTTAATTTTTTTCACTTACTAAAGTTTTATATCTTGTTGAATAAAATTATTACAAATTGTGATGTATAAAATCCTCAATGATTGGTCAAATATTGAGTATTATGATTTTTCTTTTAGGTATATAGTCATTTGAAAAGGTTGGAGAATCAATTTTATGGGTGAAATTGAATAAAAACGAAAAATTGGTTTATGAGATGTTACATTTGATAAAATTAATCGGTTGTTTATGCACCGTACATCTATACAAATAATTATCAATTATGCACACACATATATAGATGCGTGTGTTATTATATATGTAGAACAAGTCACCCAATATATTTCATCGAGTGTAGCATCTGCAAAACCAGGAAAATTAATTAATACCATCGATTTTGTTTCGAAAGTAACAAATTTTATAAAAAGGGTTTTTCTTTCTAATTTTCAAAATTTTAATTCCACATTCTTTTTTTTGGACCATCATTGAAATTTTATATTAAAATATGAGATTCTGATTTCGAGATGATTGTAATTTTCAAAGATATTCGAAGAAATATATATGTCATCCATTCCAATTCAATTTTTTTTTTTGATTGGGTATGAAATGTTTTGAATTCCATCCATTTTAATCTAAGTATTTTGATTTGGAATATATGTAGCACGAAAACTTCAACTTCTTAACGTTTTCGCGTTTTGTATCGGATACTCGAGGACATCTGCTGGAAAACTTGTGAGTCATTTTGCAATTTCAAAAAAGATAGAAATATGTTGAATAACAAATTTTTATTATTAAAATAAAAAAATTGTAATATTACTATAATTTGAGTACTTTATCATAATAAATATGACACTTAAAATGTATTTTTCTATGTATATAGAATATTCATTCCTCTCAAAAAAAAATTCTATTTTTTTTTTAATATAAGCCTTATAAATATTGTTACAACACTCTCAAATTGTGAACTCTCAACATCTATCTCCACAACTTAGTAGACAAAAATAGACTCATCGAAGCTATCTTGCTAATCTCAAATGGTCAAATTAGAACAACTCAAATATATTAATATATTGTTATTTATATATAAAAAAAATTGCTATTATATTTTACTAGTTGAAAATTAAATAAATGAAATTGGGAATTTGCCGAGTAATATGAAAGTGACGTAACTTTTATCAAAGGTCACATTATTGAAAACAAAATAAAAGAATTTTCCAAGTTCTTATCTACAATGAAAGCATTACATTATTGAAATGGTTATTGACTTATTCTACTCAACATGTACTTAAAATAAAAAATAAAAAAAATATAATAATACTAAATAAAATTAAAAATAAACTAAGTTTGAGTGATTGATGTGGATTGGAAATTCATTTAATATAAATTAATTTCCCAAAATTATATGATAAAAGTCAAGATTATTCGATCCGAATGTGACAAAGCGTACACTTCTCAAAGATTTAATACATATGTCGGTGCCGTGTACAAATTATTATTTGCTAATTGTAAAAAGAAAAGAAAAAAAATAAAAGAAAAAGAAAAAAATAAAAGAAAAGGAAAAAAGCTTTCAAGAAATATGTATATTAAATAGGTTTATAGTTCATTATATATGGAGTAAACAACACTAACCACCCTTAGATATGATTACGGTTGCGGTTCTAACCGGAATCGAACCGGAACACAACTGCGGTCAACGGTTATAAAATTGGAATCGGAATCGGTTCGAACAAAATCGTAACCGAAACAAAAAAAACTGGTCCAATTACGTTTTCCTAGATTTGGATCCAGCCGAACCGGTTTTTTTTTTAAAACAAATTTAAAATTAAATATTCTATTCAAAGCGTCGAATTTTTCACAATTTTTTTTTTAATTTCCACGTGGCAGCGTCCAAGTGTCGGATTTAAATATATTGTTTAAAATTTCCCACGTGGCCAGTGTTTTTTCAAATTAAAAAAAAAAATTATTCGGAATCGGTTGAACCGGCGGGTAGAATCGGGCCGGAACCGAAGATTTTTGAACCGTTTTAAACTGCCTATATACGGTTCGGTTCCGATTCCTCCAAAACCGGCGGTTTGGAACCAGACCTGAACCTAACCGTGGCCATGTCTAACCACCTTTGTATAATTTCTAATTGTTACACAAGCTTCTGTGTTAAAATAATTAGCATGAAACCCCCTATAAAATTAGTGAAATGCAATAAAGTCCCTACGAGTTGATCATGCAATAAACTTGCCATAAATGCGGTTGTGTTGGTTTTTTGACTTGAAAAGACCTAAATACTATTTGAATAAAAACTTACTTACAAAATAAACCTCAAAATGAAGTTTTCAACATTTTCAATTCATCCCCTTCGACTTTCAAAGTCCTCTTCTTCCTTCAATCAGGGACTGAATTGCAATTTTTCCAGATCGAATTACACTGAACATACTTGAATTCGATCTTTATTTTAAACTGTTACACATCTTAAATTTGTGTAATACATCTTAATATTATTACTGTCTTATGACAATTATTTGGAATAGGCCCAATAATTGGGACATGTTTACTTAGGTTTAGATAGCCTCAACTGAACATATGCCTATGGGCTTCAGAACACTAATTTCACACCATATAAAACCACTACCTTTACAAATCAAAATTGAAAATGTTATATGTACATGTTCACAAACCGAGGGCCGGTCCAACGTATTTAGGGGCTTGAGGCGATAATATAATTTGTACTATTAATAACATGGGAATTCAGGGGCCACGCCCCGATTTTTTTAGTTTTTCTTTTTGCATATCATGTTGAATGGCATAATATAAATAAAGTATTTGTTAATAGAAACCACATAAATAGAAGAGTGAAAATATTAATGTATATCTAAATAAAAAAAATTGATAAGTTTTTGTTTGATTACAAACAAATATTAAATATATATTACAATTATTTTTTAACTAAACTTTAAAAAATAATAATATAAAAATAAAAATTTGGTTTGAAAAAAACTAAGACTATTTATTTTAATCAATAAAACAATAATCTTTTTGCCCATATATAATATGTATATAAAAAAAACATGAAAAATTGGGCCCGCCTAGGATATCGGGTCCTGCTCGCCCCACCCCAGGGTCGGTCCTGCACAAATCATTTAGGCACGTTCTACGTAAGCTACACTCGGTGAATTTTGTCGGCATTTCCACCATCGATTTAAACTCACCCCCACTCATATACATGTGGATGTGTGTAAAATGTGTATGAATTTATACACGTATATGCATAGCATATAACAAATCATTCATTAAAGATATATGCATGTACATATAATATAATAATCAATAAATCGTGATAAAAATAAATGCCAAATAAGCTTATTTAATTTTATTTTTCTACTAAATAAGTATTATAAGTACTAAATTTCAATGGGTATAAAGACATCTAATGTGACTGATAACTTACATCCAACATATTTTCAATTGACCAAGAAAATTATAATAAAAAAAATTCAAGAACGCTTGATTGTTTGTTTGCAATAAGAATGTTTTCAACAATAAATTTCTCATGATAAAAGAATATTGTATAAAATTTCCGGTTCTAATAATCACAGAATCGTTTCCGTTAAAACTATTAATAAACGGTTCACTATATCGGTTCAAGAAATAGACCAAAACATTGATCGATACATCATGATATACAAAGTGTGTCGCATAAAATACAATACATCGTGATATACAAAGTGTGTTACACAAAATACAATACATCGTGAACATCAAATGATGCAACTATCTCCTCAAACGCATTTGAAAGTAATAGGTTTTTTGTAAATATAATGAATGAAATAAGTATTAATTTTGTTTTAAAATTATAATGAATAAAATATATCTAACTTGTAATTTTCTAAAAAACATCTACAAATTTCAACAAATAAGTAGTTGAAAAATTCATATAAAATGCTAAATTTATAAAATTATGTTAATTGGTACAAATTTATAATTAAAGTATTTATAATATTCAATATTATTATAAATTTTATGTATCATATACACATTTTTTGAAATTCAAATATATATGAAATGCAACGTCATGGACGTTGTTGTGGAGACCGCTGTTGGAGATAAAATGAAACGTCGCGGGGATTTAATGGTAAAAACGGATATTTTTTTTAATGAAAATGTTAAAATCATTTAAAATTTATAATAAGTTATTCAGAGCTGGGCATGGGTCGGGTCGGACAATTATTGACCAATTACCTACCTGACCCGACCCGACCCGACTAACCGATTTTGCTGAATATTGAAAACCATTACTGGCCCGACCATTATGGATCGGATGATGGTTTGCAACCGACTTTGTCGAGTAAACAATGAGTTTGTTGATTGGTATTATCGGCCATCTATTTATTGATTTTCCTTTTTACAATAATAAGATATCTGTGCGAGTTTTTTCAAGAAAATCTTCGAAATTTTGGAAATCTTATGTTGCAAAAATCTTAATTTTAAAATTAAGAGTTTATTTTATTTTATTACGTCTAGAATAAGTAAATATATAATAAACAATATGAAATAAGAACTATTAAACCTCTACAAAAAGTAAATATTTTATTACAGTTTTGAGCTTTGATTTCCTTTATATATTTTTGTAACATTAAGAAAATAAAGATTACAATTAATTATTTGTAATACAATTTTATTATTAAAAAATGCGATTGATCGATATTACCCAACCAACCGATTTTGAGTAAACTGAAAAACTATCAACCGGCCTATTTATATACGTGTCGGTTAAAATTACCATCTCGATAAGAAATAATGGGCGAAATTTGCAAAATGGTGAAACAAAAATTTAGAAAATTTCAATTTAGGAGTTAAAAGTATAAGTTCTGAATATATCTCTTTACTTTGATAGAAACCATAAAATATAGGGACTAAGTTGAAACATTTGAAAACATAAGTGAGATCAGAACTAATACAAAATCGTCGGCGTCACCAGCCCTAATCCATTTCCGCCACCACGAACACCGCCAGAAAGCCGTTCTCCACCCCCATTCCAGTCCCGCTCCGTCCGATTAAATCGCCGCCACGGTGCGCGTGAGCCGCATTGATTGCCGTTCCGGCGGATAAATCGCTTCTTCTAGATTTTACAACACGCCAGCCGCTGTATGCCGGAACTTTGCCTCCGTTCCGATTCCACGAACTCCGTTCCGGCCGCTGTAGCGGCGTTCCGGTGAATCACTCAGCTTCAATTGATTATGTTTTCCTTTC
This sequence comes from Erythranthe guttata, assembly GCF_000504015.1. The sequence goes on along the minus strand of NW_012193298.1, from coordinate 151,802 downwards.
CTTAATTCTGTGTTAACAGTTTATAATTTGAGTATGCTATTCATGCTCTGTTAGAAATTTAGAATCTTTCTATTTTGCATAGAATTTTACCTTATTATTAGGGTTGATGTAATATAACATTGCTAGAATTGTACTTCTGACGAATCTTGCAGCATATGATTCGTTCTATCGGTTAATTTTGTCCACATTTCTGTTACAAAGTTAGGGTTTTTCCATCTGTTGATTTTGGTGTGGCATTGCATTATATTTAGAAATGGGCCGACGGTAGCATTGAGTAGAAGAAGATCTCGAGAATTCCACAAAAAATGTCCGAAGAAGTTGGGATGATGCTGGTCTACGACGACCCCTCGGATCAAAGATCCATGTCACTCGACGAAACCAGCAGCACCGAAGATTCCCCAAATGGGACCCACCTATCCCTAGAGTTGACCAACGAAACCACCACCCCCTACATTGGTCAGCGCTTCCCCACCCACGACGCTGCCTACGAACTCTACACCGAGTTCGCCAAACGTAACGGCTTCTCGATCCGCCGCCACCGTACGGAGGGCAAAGACGGCGTCGGAAAGGGCCTAACCAGGCGGTACTTCGTCTGCCACCGCGCCGGCAACACTCCGGCAAAAGCATCCAGCGAGAACAAACCCCAACGAAACCGAAAGTCCTCTCGGTGTGGGTGCCAGGCGTACATGCGTATAAGCAAGTCTTGCGAATTGGGAGGAGTGGCGGAATGGAGAATAACGGGGTTTGCAAATCACCACAACCACGACCTTCTAGAAGCTAACCAAGTTCGTTTTCTCCCTGCTTATCGAACGATCACAGAATCAGACAAGAATCGAATACTCATGTTTGCGAAAACCGGGATTTCGGTGCAACAAATGATGAGGCTGCTCGAGCTCGAAAAATGCGTGGAGCCAGGTTATTTGCCCTTCACAGAGAAAGACGTGAGGAATTTGCTTCAGTCTTTCAGAAAAGTGGACCCGGAGGACGAGAGTGTGGATTTGTTGAGGATGTGCAGGAGTATTAAGGATAAAGATCCCAGCTTTAAGTTTGAGTTCACTCTTGATGGCAATGGCAGATTGGAGAATATAGCGTGGTCGTACGCTTCGTCTGTGCAGTCTTATGAAATATTTGGTGACGCAGTGGTGTTTGATACCACGCATCGGTTGACTGCTTTTGATATGCCTCTCGGAATATGGGTGGGGATGAACAACTATGGCATGCCTTGCTTCTTCGGTTGTGTGCTTCTTCGTGAGGAGAACTTGAGGTCGTTCTCGTGGGCTTTGAAGGTATAAAAAGTGATATTAGAACGTATTTTCAGACGCTAGCTCTGTTGTCTTTTCAGTTTGGGTTTATTGCACTTAGCACCTCCCGTGTTTTCTCTAATTGTCAAAAAACTGTGTATATTAACAAAAATCCCCTTGATGATTCAATTTTATTAGCAAACTATGCCTAAAAGCGCACCATTTAGAGGGTTGTGTGCTAACAAATTGCATGTTAGGTTTTTTTTTTTTGGTTGCTAATATTTATAACACAAGGGGTTTTTAGCAATTCGGTATAACATAGAGGTACTAAATGCGATAAACTTTTTCTGATAATGTGATTGACTTTCTGTGTTTGGCTTGTTTTGTTGAAGAGAGAGAGAGAGAGTAGTTTATATACGTTCTGGTTTGTGTATGAATGTCAGAGAATAGTTTATATGTTTGCAGATAGGTCCAGTATGTGTGATATCAATAATATCTGCTAACATCGCGGTTCGTGTACGAATGTATTAGGCTTTCACGACATTCATGAACGGGAAAGCTCCACAGACAATACTAACCGACCAAAACATGTGCCTCAAAGACGCAATAGGAATGGAGATGCCGACCACGAAACACGCTCTCTGCATATGGCTTATCGTGGCAAAATTCCCGTCGTGGTTCAATGCAGTTTTGGGTGAGAGATACAACGATTGGAAAACCGAGTTCTATCGGCTCTATAACTTGGAAACGATCGATGATTTCGAACTGGGTTGGAGAGATATGGTGAACTCTTTCGGCTTGCACACAAATAGGCATATAGCTAGCTTGTACGCCTTACGGAATCTTTGGGCACTCCCTTTCTTGAGAAGCCACTTCTTTGCAGGAATGACCACTCCTTCACATTCGAAATCGATCAACGCTTTTATTCAACGCTTTTTGAGTGCTCAAACTCGCCTTGCACATTTTCTCGAACAAGTAAGCTCCTTTTTTTATACTACCTGTATGAAGTTTGTTTAGTGGAGTTTATTGCATTTAGTACCCCCGTATTATATCGAATTGCTAAAAAACTCCTGTTGTTTATTAATATTAGCAAAAAAAACCCTTATATTGCATCTTTTGAGTACATTACCCTCTAAAGAGGGATTTTTAGCGAGTTTATTGAACTAGTAGCCCTGAGTTATATCGATATGCTAAAAAAACTAGTTATTTTATTGGCAAAAACCCCCTATGATTTTTTTAGTAATTAATACCCCTGTTTAGGGGGTGTTTAGGTGGTTGTGTGCTAAAAAAAGTTTGAATCATAGGGTGGTTTTTTGCCGATAAAATAACATGGGGTAGTTTTTTTTAGCAATTCGACATAACTCGGAGGAACCGAGTGCAATAAACCATTTTTTTAGCACATTATCATAGAGGGATTTTTGCTATACAGAGGTGCCGAGTGCAATAAAACCTTATTTAATGAGTTCAAACTTCTCTTCCTCTTCACAATCTTGTTAATCTCCTCCGATTAAAATGTACCGTTATTTTTACGATCAGGTAGCTGTAGCAGTGGATTTTAAAGATCAAGCAGGAGAACAACAAACCATGCAGCAGAACATTCAAAACATCAGCCTAAAAACAGGGGCACCAATGGAATCGCACGCCTCCTCAGTTCTAACGCCTTTCGCCTTTTCGAAGCTCCAAGAACAGCTGGTTATGGCAGCCCACTACGCATCTTACCAGATGGACGGTGGAGATTTCCTCGTCAGACACCACACGAAACTCGAGGGCGGCCGTAAAGTCTACTGGGCCCCACGAGAGGGAATAATCAGCTGCAGCTGCCACCAGTTTGAATTCTCCGGAATCCTCTGCAGGCACGCCCTTAGAGTGCTCTCCACCGGAAACTGCTTCCAAATACCGGAGAGGTATCTGCTGCTCCGGTGGAGGCGCATCAGCTTGCCACCTGGCGGCAGACAACCTCAGACGGCTCCTAGGAGCGATCAAACGGATAGGGTGCAGTTGCTGCAGAGCATGGTTACGAGCCTTGTGGCGGAATCTGCGAAATCGAAAGAAAGGATGGATTTTGCGACGGAGCAAGTTTCGATTATTCTTTCCCGAGTTAGGGAGCAGCCCGTTTCGAATCTTGGCTTGAGGGAACTATCTTCCACTCATAGGAGTCTTGCTTGAAAAGGAAAGAACATATATATATAATATATATATTATATATATATATATTAGAAGACAACTTTTGTAGGATATAGTGAGAGAAAATATATACTAGGTAATGATGGAAGGCATGTCTGTAAAGGGGTTAATATTTTGTGACACATTTTTTGTAATTGTTTCTGATGAAAAAAAAAAACCACACACCCTTTGTGTTTTCTCAGACATCTTTTGGGAATATCTCTATTGAGGTGAATGTATAAACATATTATTATATCAATATATATTGCATTTATTTATATATTCTTCAAATATATTTATAAATGTAAATAAAACAAATTCATCAAATGGTGATGTCATTATTGCACTTTGTGATGTCATAAATGTGTAATAACTAACATGCTAAAAATGTGCTTGTTTTTTGGTTTGTGTTTTTAGCAGTCACTACAAAAGCAATCTCCTAGAGAGCAGAACTTGTTCTGGAATCTTCTCGGGCAAAGGCAGTCGCTTTCGCCGGAGCAACTGCCGACGATAATGTGGTTACAATAGCACTGCCCTGCAGAGCAGTACTTGCTCTTGCACCGTTTCGGGCAGACGCAATCGCTCAGATTCCGGCACTGCCCCACCTTCGTGTCGCCGCCTGACTCTAGGTGGTTTTGTGGCGGCGGATGGGAAACCCCGTTGTTCGCCGCTGACATGGACGAATCTGTAAATTAAAGAAAATTGATTGGCCAATAATAATAATAATGGTAAATTTGCAACCACCTCCTGAGGTATGGTCAAATTACGAAAAACCCCCTCATGTTTGGAGAATTACAACCACCCCTCAACTATGAATCTTCTTACATAGTCAAATCCAACAGAATCTTCTAAATTCCGTGGAATGTTCTCTAATTTGTACTTGTTTTGTGAAAAAATGTAGTTTATGATGCACCACAATCTGATATATACCAGCCAAAAAAACACATCTTTCGATCATCTTGCTTCAAAATGTGGAGCTCGAATGGGATAAAACTGGTACAAAATTGAGAATATTCCACATAATCTAGAAGATTCCACTAAATTTGACACCGCAAAGATGGACATGTAAGAAAATTCATAGTTGAGGGGTGATTGTAATTTACCTTAATAATAATAATGCAAATACTATCTTATATTAAAAAAAGAATAGTAGACACCATATAGTTCTTCCAGCATAGATGTACACATAATCACACGGCGACGACGACGAAAACGAAAGAAAAGGGGAGAGAGAGAGAGAGGTACTAACCCAGCAGCCCAATTAACAGAATAGTGACAAGAAGAATCAATTTGATTAAAGCCATTCTTCTACACTGTAAAAACTACTATAGATATTCTCTTAAGTAAATAATGTATAGCTATGACATAATTCAAAAATATGGTATGTAATAAAAAGTAATCACTACACATGATTTCTTTCTGTTCTGATTGGAAGTCCAATTCAATTTACGAATCTAATTACCTACAATCAAATTCGAATTGTAAGAACCCTTTGCCTAAACAGCTGTGTTAGAAATCTAATATTTTTGGGGCAATTTAATGTATGTCCTTCTATAGTAGATTTTATGTGAATAAATCCAACTAATAATTTCTTATTTTAATAAAATACATTGTACCTTTTGTGAATAAATCCAACAAATAATTTCTTATTTTAATTAAATACATTGTACCTTTTGTGTTGAAAATACCCTAACAATATATGAAAATAAAAATCCAACAATAATAGCATAATCTATATAACCTTTTAATTCTTGATTTTATCCCCAAAAGATAGTAATCAACTCCTCAATCGAAACCGATTTATGCTTGTTTTTTTTTAAAAAAATATTTTTTATGCATTTTTTTTATTTGCTTATTTTAGACACCCGATCAACTCTTATGTCTGATAAGTTCGATAATCAACATACTAATAAACTGATTAAAAAGGCGTATGCCAACAAAAACTGCAGATTCCTCTTCAAAAGTCGAGTTCGAAACGACGACAGTATTTTTAAGTACGAAAAGTTTCACATACACAATAATATACCACCACACCTTACTATGAACATATCCGTTCGTCCATATAATTACCTTTTTTCCCATACAAAAAGGACAAAAAAAAAAAAATTTAAGATTCCTCGTCTCTCGAAAGAAAGCATTTTATTTCTTCGGAAAGGATATTCCAACAGCCTCGCGCAACCAAATTGCATCCTCTTCATTCTGACCTTCTCTCCACACCTTAAACTCAGACGCATACTTAGTAGAGCTCCATTTTTTCAAAATGGAAAACGTACACTTGTCCCTATCACCATCCGGTCCAAGAACACACCATGTCTCGTCTGCCACGTCATCATTGTGACTGATGGCACTTTCGTCATCGCTGAGCAACTCGATCACCTCAATCTTGGGAGCATCATTGTGGACTTTTCCAGAGTGCATTAGTACTGACTCAAATTTCTTCGTTTTCAGTTCGACTGTCGGAAACTGCAGAGTCTTACTGCGGGTGATCTTATCATGGTTGTGTAGAGGTTCTTCGTCAGAGGGGAATCTTTGGGACATGTGTTGCTTTTTATCCGATCGAGATGCATTGTTGTCGTGCTGAGCCTTGTCCTCTGTCATGATAAATACTAAACATATCATAACAAATTCTGCTATTTTATCTTCAAATGTTTTAAATTGGAAAAAGGTAGCGTACGAACACCATAACAACATCGTGTCAATAAAATTATATCTATTAATTAGTTGCTGGAGCAAAGCACTAAATCAAAACTAAAGGAAAGCACAAATAGAGTTCAAAGATGATGTAAGCACTCGGAAAATATAAATGTATCACAGGCAACCTCAGTCATCCGGCATACCTGATGCTTTATTATCCTGCCACCTGTCACCTGGAACAGAGGAATCACATTGTGGGATCGATTTTGGGGAGCTTTTATCACTTTTCATGTCATCATTTTCCATTTCAACATTTTCCATGTCATTATTTTCCATATCATTTTCCATGTCACCAGAATTAGAATCGAGCTCGTTTATGTCTGGAATCACTGTAGGAACATTGGCTAGCAACCGTGACTGTTCTGATGGAGTTTGTAATCTCTTTTGCTTCTCCAGGTACTCAAAAAGCGTTGAAAGAATATTAATTAAGGCCAAAAAATCTCTTGCAGAATAACTTTAAAAAGGGGATTACATGTTATTTCTAAGCAATATTTGCATTCGAAAAGTACTTGTTTGCATTCAAGAATAGTAACTCATAATACAGCAATAAATAAAAGCATGACATGAACGAAATGTAACATAATAGTAACTCATAATATAGCAACTCATAAAAGGATATTCACGCCTCCATCCTTTCTCATTGGCTCGATCGATGAGGTTTCGCAACAAGGCCAGCTCTTTAGTGATCCACTGAAACAATGAGTAGAGAGAATCTTCATGTAAACATTCGTAACATTGATAGAAAATATTATTTATTAATGGAAATGCAAGAATAGTGAACAATAGCAAATGATTAATTGAAATGCAAGAAACTATTCTCAAGAAGTGCAATTTTAGGATATCTGAAAGTGAAAATAGACATAACTATATGAGTTCATTCAACACGTGTTAAGTATAACAAGCGATTATATTAGCTAAATATTTGACAAGTTTAATTTCCCAGATCTAAGTTACACGGTAAGTTGGAAAGAAATTATACTTGCTCATAGCCGAATCGAAATTTGAAATTCCGTAGTGAACAACCAATAAAGCAAGTCAACAACAGAGGAAATTATAATGCAAGACAAAAACATAAAGCATACATGCTTTGTTAAATCCTCGTGCAGAATTTTGGCTTTCTGTTGAAGATCGGCCTGTCAAAGAAGATACAATTTATTAGATTTAGAAACAAATTCAACACAAAACAGAGTATAACCGCCATCTTGGAATTTTACAGATCAACTTTTCTAGTTAAAAAAAGAATTAAACAGAATATAATCCATGTACGATATATTACAAGTTAAACGGAAGCAGAGCATTGAATTCATAGTAATACTCACCACTTTAGGCCTCTCAATCTCGCCAGCTACTACTTTTTCTCTCAAATCCTTACATTCTTCCTGAAACAAACAAACATGTAACGTTTGTTATACTTTTCTTAATTAAATGCAAGATTTTTGCCAGATTTAAGATGTAATTGAGCTTTCCAAGAATTTAAAATTTTCTAGTGTAGTGTTAGGCTTGTTACTGGGGGATAGAGAATCCTCTGATATTCCAGTAATGTTTTTTTTTTTTTTAAATACGAGACACAAGATATAAAAAAAGCAAATGAGAATATGCCGTTCAATATTGGAAAATCCCTGCAAGACGTCGTGTCCTGGACCAAGATGATTACCTCCGAGAAATTATCATCTGAAATCAGACTCATGCGAATTTCTTTAGGCATAGCTGAAAATAAAAGGAGAGTCTCTTTTTGGTTTTCACCAATTGAAACTGTTTTTACACCTGAAAAAACAAACTAAAAATAAAGTTTATGCAAAAAGTAAACGATATTTCATAACGAGAGTCTAATTGCCTAGTCCCTAATGTAGCCATTGTAAAATGATATGGTTGATTCTGAAGGGGTCTTCGATAATTAAATGTTTTAAATCTTAAATGAAAGAAACATGGTCAATGAAAGCGAAGTATAATCAATTCTTGAACAGGAATGCCCAATTCTAGAACGATAATCAAATGGACCGGAGTTGAGTTTGACTCACCTTTGACTTGCATGAGCTGATGAGAATTTCTTGCACGACAATCGTGTGGATCGCATTTGACTCGAACAAAGCATCCAATCACCTTCTCTTCAAACGATTCCGGTTTCTTGAGCAGCTCATGCAGCAAACTCCTCTTCAGGTAAACAAGTTTCACATTTTCAGCTACAACAGACGCAAAACAGCTTTGTAACACACCTTTTTCCACTTCTTTCTTCTCCAGTTTTTTCTCCTTTTTTTGCCTCTTACATGCACCCTGAATATCTGCATCACTGTCTTCTGTATCGTCTGCCAGCTCATCATCCTCATCCTCCTCTGAATCCTCACAATTCTCAGCAAAGTGGTCATCGAGGAGGTCATATATTCTGTATCGACTTAACGTTTTCTTTTTGAAAAGGGATTGTAATTGCTCGTCACATATGACCATTTTCCTCCTCTCTGGATGAACTAGTTTATTTTCTTTAACATACTCGTATATAATGTCAGTCACTTCACGCTGTGACAATTCTCCATCTCTGCTTTCACCGATTGAAGAGAGGAAAGATAAAAGGGATTTCGATGCCCAACCAACAAACTCCTGCTTATTCGATTTTGTGGGTGTTGGTGTTGTAGACTTTTGTCCAACGGATCTCTTTCCTTTACGATTTCTCTTGCTTTTCTTTTCATACTCCTCAGCATCATAATCTGAGACCTCCTCTTCATCAGATTCTTCTGTCTCATAGCCAGATAGACGGCCTTTTTTCTTCTTCACCGCATTTAGTGCAGCACGCAAATCCTCCAATGTGAATCCTTCTTCGTCTTTGATGATATTATAATATTCCATGTATAGACCCTCACATGTATTTCGATCTGTAAAATCCACCTTGACCTGGATAAAGCCAAGCATTTAGAACGCATCCCAATTTTACTTGGTGACAAACATGGCAAAACACAAGCACAGAGAAAGCAGAAACTCTCACTCTCTTCTTTGCACATATAAGTATAATATTACGTCATATAGAAATCTTGATTTGTAACTAGTAGGCATACCTGCTCCAGCATCTACATAGTACATATAAAACGTGGATCTAACTAATAGAAATAAGTTAACCAATCAACTTATGCACTGGAAAGTATGGATGTAGAATTAATTAAGGTATCTCTATACTATGGCTTCTTAACCTTACAAAATTTTTAGGAAGCTTTCAACATAACTACATTATCTGAATGCATAAGGATCGAGAAATTAAATATTCGAGGGATTACAGATGTTCGAAACTAGAATCTATCCACTTCCCACATTGGCCAGTTCATATATTGAATAGCAAATGTATCGATTTTATACGGACACTAGATTCATTTTCAGATTATTGGCTCAAAGAAGAAATATAGAAAAGAGTTCAAAGCAAAATATAGAAATGAATGTGTTTCAGAATACACGTAAATGTGTTGCTACGACAGCCGCATATACAGAGTGTAAGGAGTGGATCTAATGGCAAAGTTTCTTCGTTAAATATCTAGAAAGAGTGTAAGCCAAATCATACTCCATTATCCGCTGAGCTGAGTCGAAGCTATAGGGTCGCACAATGGAAAAATGGTTACTTCATGCACATAGTAGATAAAGTAGGGTACATTTCATGTTGACCATACCCCATTGGAGTCAATATCCTTGTTTTCTTCAATAAGTAATGCGAGCTTTAGGCAGCAACTGCAGAATCCATTTTTCGGTTTAATTTGTAAGAAATCTGCAGAAGGAAGGCAGCGGCGGCAAAAAGCAGTTGTACAGGTGTAGCAACGGAAGTAGGATGATTTACGACAAGAGTAGCAGGTGTGCCAATCTGAAAAATACATTATTCATTTTACATGTTTGATTTGTTAATTAAATATACAATAGTGCACACAAATTATCCTGAGTGCTATACTTGAGATATATGTATAAAAAAAAAATTGATTGGTAAACAATTTATATTTATTATTCATTGAAGTTTTATCTAATTCATTATTATAATTATAAGTTACACTTGACGGTATAATTTAGTACATTTTGGCTAGTACTTTTATTACATGTGGTAATTTCGTAATAAAGTTTCTAAAAATACTATAGCTACAGTTTTTTTTTTTTTTTTTTTTCATGTATGTGTATCCTAGTCATATCATAACCTGTAATTTTCTGCCATTATCGTGTGCCTATATCCATGTTATGCCATGTAGAAATTACCGTGTCAACATCCATGCAATATAGGGCATCTGTACTTCATCACTAGTACATCTTTAATAGTAGCACAATCAAGGACAAATTACGAAAATTTCAGTTAGACTAAATGGGAGGTTCAACTGCAATAAAATGTGAAGATTTCAGTTGGACTACGACGGGAGGTTCACGTGGATTTAGATGAGTTTCATATCCATTATTCCACAAGATTTACTGCCCAAAGTCATAAAACGATAACAAGGAAATTTACTCGTTAATTAATGTTTTTTAACAGAATAAAATCACAAGTGCTATGCTTTCCAAGTTAAACGAAGGTCAATAAGAAGAATCAAGTAGATATACAAATAGTTATACAAATAATTAAAGTGATGGATGTCAACTTACCGCAAGCCCAGTAGTCATCACTTTCTAAAAATGAGTCGTCCTTCTCCACACAGCGAGGATGGTAACATTTTAGACATTGCCTGTAAACAGAATTGTGCATTATTTAGAGATGCTAATCATTTTCAATTTATCACGATTATTAGTAGCATGGGGGGAAAATTGCCAAAACGACAATTCAGTGAGCACTTATATCACTTTCATATATGTCAATGGAGAAACGGATTTCTTACAGACACTGCAAAGAATCACTTAATACATATCCACAGAAAACATAAACATCAATGTACAAGCAAAATCATAAAGAGATACTTCCGATCCAACTTAATGAATCTCAAGAAAAGCTATCGCAATGTTTTATTTTAAACATTTCTTTACAGCGTGAAGTACACAAGCTTGGTAATCTGTTTATTTTTACTTCACCGATCAACGAAAAAATAAGATAAATTGGGTCTTCGGTAAAGAAAAATTACATAGATAATCAAAGAAAAAAGAAGAAAATGCCCTTGCCCGAAGATTCTAACTAGGATCACATAATGTTGTTCTCCGATTTGCCTCCACTAGCACTTCCGTTTTGTTTTCCACAGCACTAAAGAAACTCGAATACATAATTGGTTCCAGCTAAGTACGATAACGCTTGATATATGTACAAGAAATAGACGAAACGACAAAATAATTTCTCGTGTCAATGAATCACTCTAAAGCATGATAATAGCATATGTTCCATCACTGCATGTGGCTTATGATTTTAGGCAGAGTATTGGGATAATTAAGCCTCTGTTACTCTGTATATATTCCTTTTAACTAAGTGATATCCCCAAACTATAAACCTTCTATCCAACTTGAGACTGAAATAATTATAAATAAATAAATAAAATCAAAAAATGAAAACTAAAATTGGATTACAGAATTATAGCAATTGGAGAATTAACACATAAATAAGAAGGAAAAAAAAAATTGAGAGAGAAAATAGAAAACGCACTGGTTATCACAGATACGAATATCGCCGCCGTCTTTGCAGACAAAGCACCAGCTATCGGCGGCTTCTTCCTTGCTTAACGCCACCTCCTTCTTGCCTTTGCTTTTCATCGCCGCACTCAAACAATGCTTCCGGCTTCGATTTCTCTACAGAAAAACCCACATTTTGCCGATATTTAGCAAAACCCTCCTTTTTTTTTTGAAAAAAAAAATAGTAAAATTAAAGAAGAATTCAGCCTGAATACGACAAAGTTTTGGCAAATTACCTATTGCGAGATCAGGAAATATGAGCTTCCACTAAGATTCTGCTACAATGGCGAGATGATTAACCCATTTGAGAGAACAGAGAGGTTTTTCATATGGTAAGCAAAATTGAAAATGATGAGGGTTTTGATCATGCATGTCATGTGTCTTTTGTGTGTGTGTGTGTGTGTGTTATAGAGAGAGAAAGAGAGAGAGAGAGAGAGGCGACAAGGAGAGAGAATGTTGGAAGATCATACAAAATGAATGCAAGTTGCAGAAACAAGTGAATAAAAAATGGTGGAAGATATTATATACATTTTCTTTTTTTTGATTGAAGCAATTAATCCATGAAATCCAAAAATCCTCGAGTGGAACTTTTGAAAAGTGATTTTGGGTTTACAATCACTTTTAAATATTTTATAAGTTGTTTTTAACAGATTACAAGTAACTTATAGCTTGAAGCTTCAACTCCTTAACGTTGTTGTGTTTCGAACACGTTTCGTGTCGGGAATTTGAAGACATTTGTTGGACACCTAATGGGCCATTTTGTAATTTCTAAAAGGTCAGAAATATGTTTGAATATCAAAATTTTAAATATTTTTGTTGTTTCGTTACATGATTTGATAATCTATTGCAAATTAACAGGTGATAGTAAAATACTAAAATTGGTAGTTGATAGTAAAATACTAAAAAATATTTTAATTATGTTTTTATGAAAATATATGAAAAGAATTTATATATAAGTAAAAACTTATATATATATATATATATATATATATATATATGCCATTTATAAATGGGGTTATTTTACATATCCCCCTAGTCACCAAATAAACTACGGATAAACCCGAGCCAAATCATCCTTTGACATACCCATGGCGACGCAAAAGTCTATACTACCCTTATGTGCAATTTTCGGCCAGACATTTTTTCCCCCCCTCCCCC